>QEOT01007978.1:78907-121480 GCA_003123785.1 Pterocarya stenoptera
CTCATGTCTCTGCCAGATTTTTCAAATCATCCAATCAAAACAATTAAGCTTAGATAAAAATGGCTCAATATGACATATAAGACCTTAGATCTTACAGGTTGGTTAACAATGTCAAACTTGAGAGCTGGTACCCCATTGATCCAGAAAGTCCAAGCCCAGATAATTTACTGTATAAAATTATAACAGAGCAGGGATAAAAAGATCAGCACTCATATTGATGCCTAAGGGACAAAATGTGTCAAGGGATGAAAGGGACTTGTAGAATCACATTTCAGTTACTCGATTGCCTGAACAAGTAACGCCTTTCCATGACTGCCCACATGGATCATCACCAGTTGAACTCCACTGGGTTAGCTGAGAAGGTGAATTTAAACTACTATACATAATCCTTAGAACAGCAGCTGTTCATGAAAAAAGTCACAAGTTGAATAGAAATAAAAAATAATCAAGTCTGCATTTAATTTTCAGATTAATCAATCATTTGATTTCTGGCAATCATTATTAGCAATCATTTGAAGTTTCATTTACAGTTCGATGAAGCTTTGATTTCTGCACTTTCAGTGTTGGTAATCATATTTGATGGAGATGTATAGCTAAAGGCCTATGCTTAGTGCGGATCTCTACCTCTCTCAAAGAACAGAACCACCAAACACCCCCCCTCCCCCGAGAAAAATATTTCAATCCTAAATCCGTGAGAATAACAGTTGAAGTTCTGGAAAAGGCCCACACTTTCCGACGGCTATCAGGAAACTAAATATAATATATAAAACGATAATGAGAACGCGAACGCCAAGAGAAGCAAATTCATTATACAAATCTTATTTAGTCAAGAGTATACAGTATTTAGCAAAAGAACTCCTTCCCAACTACTACGCGTGAGAGATACGAGTTACGCCCACATATATAGCCTACCAATCATATCAATACCCAGAACTTAAACGCAGGCCATACAGCGAGTGGTTCTGCAATTTAACTGAAAGAAGCAACTTTCCTCATCAGATAACTCCTCTCCAATTTATCAACACCATTATCTACCCCAAAAATCAGTACAAACACTCTTACCATACGCATAAATGAAAAGAAAGGTAGAATCTACAATGAATCATTGTAATCTTAACTATCGTACAAGCCAAATGAAACCCAGAAGAAACAAGCAGAGAAGCACAAAAATAATGCAGATTTGATTAAAGATTAACAAAATGGGTTGGAGATGGGGGCGAGGCACCGACCGTCTGCTGGATCTGTGGCAGCATTAATGGAACTGGGCCTCCATCCCAAAATGCAGATGCTGAAGACCACCACAACCAGCCCCCTCCAGCTCTCCGACATCTCTTCTCTGAATCTCTCAGTCACACACTCCGAGCTCAGAATTTCCCACCCAGATGTTCTTTCCTCCCTCTTTTTTTCTTCCCTTTATTTTTTATCAGATTATACTTTGTAACCTACATTTGCAGCCAATGCCCGAGAAAAGCTGGCAGGCACGATTTGCCAGACGAATCCAAAGCCACAGAGAGCTTTCTTTATTTTTATTATTCTAAATACTTTTTTTTTTATTTAATTTAAAATCATGACACCTGTTGCTTGCTTTTCCTTTTCTTTTCTCATCTACGAAAATGAGGCCACGGACATGGGTAATTTTCCATTTATCTTCCCCCCCGTACTTTACTGCCAAACCATACTATTCTCTTCCCTCCCACTGCAAACTTCAAAGAAAGAATCTAATCAAATAAAATAAAATAAAGTAGTTGAATTATGCAGCAGCTTTCATATTACATTGTAACGCCAAGCAATCAGTCGCTTTCGTAGCAGTCAGTGATTAGTTTGCAGCCATAATTGAGTTTTTCTTTCTCTTAAACGATGAAGTAGACTTCACTTGAAAGTGAATGTGACCGAACGTACCTGATGTTACTCCCACTCTTTCCTCACGAGACTCTTACATACTAATACATATCATCTATCTTTAACATTATCTGATATATTCTAAGACAATAAATATTCTATTCACAAAATAATCATATAAATTGATGTAGTTTATAAATTATAAATGTACTTTTACTATATAGTTGATATGATAGATTATATGAAATCACGTCAACTTATAGAATTAATTTTATGTAATCTTTTTATAACTGTAACATTCCTCTTTTAAGATGTATAAGCATCAAGTATTCCATTTAAAAGAATGTTGGAATCTATAATTAAAAAGTAAATTTTTTCAATTTAAGAAAAAAAAAAATACGCCAGACTTATATACCGTATGATTGTATAAATTATTTTCGAATAATGTTATATATAGATTTTGGATTTATGCACTCATTTTTTTAAAAAAAAATTGAGATAAAATAAAAGTTATTATGATCTTAGATTTTTTATACTTTTATGGAAAAAAAAGCATGTAAATTAGTCATTATTCATAATATTACATCGATAAAAAGTGGGAAAACTAGATGCAGAATTCACTGCATGGTCATTATTTTAGAGGTCTAACGGTTATAAAAGAAGAAAATGAAACCATAAAATATATATTAATTGTCGGCGAAAATGAGAGCTATATATAAGGAAATAGGATGACAGGTGTACGTAACTGAAGGTGGGGACGTTTGTGGAATTCAGCTGCCAGCCACCACAAAAATATCCAATTATCTATTTTATCTTATTTTATTATTATAATTTTTTTAAATTTTTATATAAAATATAATAATTAATTAATTTTTTTAAAAATTTTAAAATAATAATAATATTAAAAAATAATAAATTATTAAATTTTTATCTAAAATTATCTCATCTTACTATTCACACGATATATTATAATTTCAAAAGAAAAAATTTAGTTTTTTTTTTCAAAAAGTGTTAGATTCATAAAGAAAAAATATAGAAGAAATTTTATAAATTAATATAATTTCATTTGACTTCAGATTTAATTTATAATAAAAATAATTTTAATAAAGCATATCAATTTATAAAATTAGTATTTATTATTATTATTATTAATCAGTTGACAAAAATGGTTGAGAAAAGTCACAGTTTGTTCGGTGCACGCCGTGTGCGTAGAGAAGGGACCCACACCACCACACAGCTGGGCCGCCACTTGCCGTTAGTCGTCTGTCGGTAGTCGGTGTTAAGCTCTCTCTCCCCCACCAGAAGAATAAAAAATACACGTTGCTACCATGACGCGTAGCGTGTACAGCTGATCGTGTCTTACAGTATATTTAAATTTAAATCTAGATTTTTATTTTAAATATTTGTAAAAAAAATACATAAATTTATTAATAATCATTTCTTTAATTATTAAATAAAAAATTAAAATAGACAAAATAACAGTCAAATTGAATGACAAACTCAAACCATTTTCCATAATAAATAGGGAGTTGGTATACTTGCTAGATCTCACTCTCAACGGATCGCTGAAGGGGTTTTACATTATTTTTCTTTTATTTGATCAACTATTTTCAGTAGGTCTTGATCCATTCAAATACGAGAAAATTACTAATAAATATGCTTGATCCATTCAAAGATCCATTGGGCATGAACTTATATATATATATATATATATATATGTAAGAGCACGTTAGGAATATCCATGAACACAAAAGTTGATGAGTTGCACTACACGACCACTACGAAGCATTCCCTTAAATACAGTACCATAGTCTCCTTCTCCTAATTTTTCCTCGAAATTTTTTGAGTAAGAATATATACGTGATTGGCATGGGGTTATTAACTCCTCAACAGCAATATCGTATGTATATATATATAAATATATATACATATACATTGATAAATGTCTCTTACGCCATTTATAGATCAAAAACACAATCACACATGGAGTTCCCGGTATAACTTTCAGTGCATGTTGTGTAGTACCCGGCCTGTGCAAGAACATCACCAAAATAGACATAAGAAAAAAAAAAATTATATCACACCAATGTCGATCGACCATTTTTTAAGTTGAAGCATATTTTAAAAAGTGGAGATCATCAGTGGAGATCATGATGAGGTTCTTACCAACTTTTTTACTTCAAAAAAGAAATCATGGACGTACGCACACGCATGCACTGGCATCATGTAAAGGATTTATTTATTATTATTATTCAAGATTGGAAAGGAAGCTAATTCCTTGGAAAATTTACTGTCTTTACCCTCTTTTTCCATTGTTTTTAAGATCTATAAAATAATTAAAAAAGACCTATAGCTATTAGGTTGAGATCGATCAATCAATAAAACTGATCAAGCACATGGAATTATTCCACTAGTAGGACCTATGTCAGCATCTTCGAGGGCAGCCCATCCAATTATATTTATATATATTTTCTCAACAAAAGGGATTCATCCATAATAATAACTGTCCTTACAAGCTTAAGGAAAGTTAAATTAAACTATACATTATCAGCTAATGCATAATTAAAGGAGGATCTTTTTCGTTATGAAAGTCCAAAATGCAAGGTGGAATAAAGAAAATAGGTATGCTTCCATACAAGTTCTTGGAAGTTGCTCACTGCGTAATGGCATGCATGCATTAATTCTGATCTCAATGTATCTTTCTGGTGTGCCAGCTAGCTTTCGAATGAATTCAGCAAAGATTTAGTATCGCTGACTATAGACTGAATGGTCCAATTTGCTACTTTCTCAAGATCATTTTCTCCTTACAAAGCCATTAGTGAATCACCTACAATGACTAATTTTTTTATATTGCTGTGTCTGGATTCCTCTATTCCAATGTTCATCGTAGTGGCATCTCCCAGATTTGAGTTTTGACTGTCAATATGCTTTGTAATGACAAAAATTGGGTAGCCATCTTCTGATAATTGGCATATTACTGCTGTTGTGCTACCTGTTTGCCTAATTGCTACATCAAAGAATAGAGTGCAATGCCTATTTGGTATAGCTCTCCAATCTTGATTTTCATTGACCTTTTTAATGTCTCACGCATTACAGTGTTCCTTATAAGTTTTTAAAGTGCTAGAAATAAAATTATCAATATTTGGAATTAAAGACTCATAAACAATTTTATTTCTTAAAAATCAAATATTGTCCATAGCATTGATAACAAATATTTGGAAGTCTTGCTCCTCTCTTGCCAAAATGTTCAACTTCTCTGGAGGGAAAATGATGCATTCAATCCAATAATAAATTTCATGGTTAGCAAAACATGTTATATCCAAGGGCCAAGATGATTCCCTTCAAAGAATTCTGGTGAAAGGGCAAGTAAAGAACAAATGTGCTTGAGTCTCTTCCTCATTGTTGCATATAGGACACTGTGTTTCTTCTTCTGTTAGAGGTGCAAACCTTTTCACCAAGGATTTTGTTGGAATTATGTTATTTAGAATTTTCCAGCAAAGCAACCTTAATCTGTCTTGAATTTTAATTTTCTAAAAATTTTTCCAAATGTTTGATTGCATTTAAGGTGGATTGGAATTCATGGCGATGGTAGCATAGGTAGATTTGACTGAAAATTTTCAGAAGAATGGTGCATCCATCTGAGTTTATCCTCTTGTTTGTGAAAATCAATTTGAGCTAAAGAAATTCTCAAAATTTCAGTCACAGTATCAGGGTGGAAAAGGGCTTGTAACAGGAGGATGTTCCATCTTCTAGGTTCTTCCATCATAAGCTCAGAGACAACTAGTGACCTATATAAGATGATGGAGTTGTTCTTTGAAATTGGTTTGAAATTCAGATGAGTTAGGATCCATGGATTGGACCACGCGTTTGTGCATGCGCCATTATTTATTTGATAGCACGCACTCTGTTTCAAGAAATCTCTTTGCTTTAAGATGCATTTCCAAAACTAAGAATTAGAAACTTTTGGAAGAGCATCAAAGAAATTAGAATTTTCTAAGTATTTTCCAAACAGAATAGTTTTCCAAGTGGCATTGCTCTTATTAGACATGTTTCAACCTAGTTTAGACAGGAGGGCTTTATTGAAATCTGAGGTCAATCTAAGACCAAGACCTTCAGTGGATTTAGGTTTGCATATTGATTTCTAAGATTTGGGTGTGAAGTTTCTTGATTTTTCAATTGGGAATCCCCACCAAAACTTTGAGAAGACTTTCTCAATCATTTTTTGTTACTGATTTTGGGATCAAGAGAGTGGACATAACATAAGATGAGATGAAACTAACAACATAATGAATTAAGGTTGTTCTACTAGATTGAGAGAGAACTTTTGCCTTCCAGCCTGCCAATCTTTCTAAGATTCTTTCTTATATATCTTTGAAATGAATTTTTTTTTCAAGTTTTAAAAGAGAGAGAGAGGAAGTCCCATGTATTTTTATTTTTGAAGAGTCATTTTTATAATAAAAAAGATTCTTAACATCTATTTTCTTTTGAGGAAGGGTATTCCTGCTGAACTGAATAGATGATTTGCTAGAATGAATTTTTTTGGCCTGACCAAGAAGAGTATTTTTCCAAACAGTTCTTGAACACTTTTGAGCGTTATGATATTATATGTATATATATGAATAATGATAAGTTTACTATCCTACTACTATCCATCTACTACTCTTTTTGTATTTGATTTTTTTTTAATTTTTTTATTTTACTTAATGATTAAGGAAATAAGTATTAGTAAAATTATATATTTTTTTAATTTTTTCTTAGTTATTAAGGATGTTAAAAAAGTACTTAAAAAAAGTTATAAAAAAATGAAAAAACTTGAAATGTACTTAAGTAGTATATATGTAGTAATAGGGTAGTAACTATAAGGATTACGCAAGTGATTTGATAAAAATCTTCAATATAATTTTGTATTACAATTCATCTATATATAATACAAGAATACGACTATTTAAGGAATATACAACCATAAACAAGACAACAACTATTTAAGGAATATACAATAAAAAATAGAGCTACTATACAAAGATATTGACAGAAAAAAAATCACAAATGTGCGTAATTTACGTGGATTCCCTTATAGTAACTCTATCACTACCATATGTATAATATATATGTATATTATATCATTAATGACACCTTTGAACACCCCTTTGAGATAGAGACCCTGTCCATTGAATGCCCCATGTGAAATGCCAAGGAATCCTTCTGGTTTGAGAAAGTTCGTACGTGCATGAATGATTACTCAGTCTTTTTTTTTAATAAAAAATCCAATTATTCACAAAAGAAAGAAAGAAATCTGTAATTATAAATATGCATTCTTTTTAACTAACCATTAAAATTAAGATTTTGTTATACAATCTCTTATTATTTATCTATATTTTATATTCTATATTTTTTTAAAACTTTTTTGGAGTTTATTATTTTTAAATTATTTCAAATTTTTTATTCACTATTTATATAAAAAAATTTGATAAAAATAAAAAATAAAAATAAATAAATAAAATAGTAGAGTGTGGAGTGTGAGTGAATAATAAGAGGTTGTGAAGATTTTTTTTGTTAAAATTAAGCCATGAAAGCTCAACCTTACGCCATTACATTGTGGAGATCTTAATTAAGTCTTCATTTCCCGGCCAAGATGACCAAACCATTTGCTCACTCCGGCACGAGTCCCTCCACATCTGCTGCATTCATCTGGCCATCTATGGCATATCTGTACTTCTTTGAATGGGATGAAGAAGAGTTGGAGTAATACACTCCATGATCATTATCATCAAAGCAAGTACTAGATCAAGTGTTCAGATAGGATGGAGAATTCATTGGCTTTTCGCAGCTCACGAAAACTACACCTCTTGATGATATCGGAGTGTATGGATCCCAAGAACTGAAATTGTCGACACTTGTAAGAACATAACGAGGGATGGTGGAGAAATTATTCTTCTTAAGTTCTGAGTCTACAACTCGCGATTGTGAAGTTATTGTAAATGATTCTCTGTACGTGGTGTTTTGCAGAAAATAAGAATAACACCAGTGTTTTGTTGATCTCACATGACAGGTTATATCTTGTGTCGCCGCAGTTTGCTGGATCGTTTCTGAGTCGAAAAGGATACCTTATGCCGTAGATATTGCCGCACGAATTAGAAGGAGCACAGTGATGACTATCCTTGATACTGCAAGTTTGATGGACCATCGACATAAGAACAATAAGGGCAGTGATTGCTGCAGAGAAGGGCACTCCTCTGGTCATTGACAGAGAGATCATCAGAGAGAGAGATGGGTATATATATAGCTTCCAAAGCTGTTGACAAACATATTATAAATGTTGAGCTAAAACCACCTAGAAACACACCCAAACACAAGAGAGAGACAATATGTAAGTGCTTCGGCAATTTGCTTACGTCCACTGAGCGGAAACAATAGATTTCAAAGTGTTTGTACAAAGTTTACAAACCTTCAACTAAATAATCTCTATCTCTACAAATGGCTCCTTCTATGTATTTCTCACTCTCTATTTCATTACAACCGATCTCCTTTTATAGGAGAATCATCAGGAGACAAACATACCACAACCATCAATTTTACAGTTGAAAGAAGATTCATGTTCGCATTTGGGTTGATATTTAACGATAAATGAATGTTAGAGTGTACCAAGAGCATTTTGCTGATAGCCCAAGTGCTATAGAATTTCTCCTGAACTTTACTGATCATTGACCAAGGTGAGCTTGACTTTTAATAGTTCAGCGTTACAACGTTCGATAATGTCTAATTCATTGACTTAATTTGGCTGCTCGGGCAAGTTTGCGAGTGATACGAGGCCAATTAGTTTATAGGCCAACTAGTTTGTTCTGAGAGTACATTGCGGATCATATCACATGCATACTTTCAAGTTTCAACCCGGACGTATACGAATTCTTTTTCCAATCCATGAGTTCGACGCATTCCCACATCATAGACGCAATCTTTTTATCATTAAACCTATTCATGCGACCTGTTTGACTTGTATTATTTCTTCGTTTTCTGTCCGATCTTCTCAGATAACATTGTCTGCACATTTACAGTACTCGGCCTTCCTTTCCTGCAACAACTAAAATAATGGCTGTATATCCCATGTCCCATTTCTCCGTGAGAAGTTTGTGACTTTGAATCTTCTTTCTGATCAAAATTGTTGCGTAGAAGATAAGAAAAAGTCGAGCAAAGCGGTAGGTTAGTTTGATATACTTCAATGACGGTTCAGTAACAAGGCCTCTGTGGGGAGGGGGACGGCCAGAATCTCTCTGTTATTTACCCAGTTTCAATAATATAGTAGAAGCTGCAGAGAGTTCCGATTCTTTAAGTTTTCTGTTGTTGTTGATGAGTATTATCATCTTAACTGTGCTGAGTTGGTTTCTTCCTTGACGCATGCACATTTGAAGAACGTGGATGAGCAGTGAACAGAAATTAAATTTGGAATGAGAGATGTGATACCAGAGTATTTTAATGCTGGTTGGGAATCAAGTGAGAAGTTCTTGACTTTGATAATAATTTCAAACAACTCCGATTATAACTTTACTAATCCTTTTCGAGTATTGATCTAAATGTGGTTTGAGCTTTCCTTGAATCTTTATAAGGCTCGGAAAGGAGCTTATTATCAACATGCCCTCTTTCTAAGAAAATCTCTTTTCTAAATAATGCTTCTCATAATGTACAGTAAGAATGCAGTCATCAAGAGGACTGAACAATGTTGCTTTCTCGTGTTATATGTTTAATAATTAATGTTACTTTCTCTTGTTATATGGTTTCTGCCCAAAGAATGCAGTCTCAAGTTTTATGGAAATGAGACTCTTGCCTCTTATCTAATTTGTGCGGAAGCCCTCATTGTAAATTTTTTTCAAAACGACTGCACGATGCTTACGCACTCTACGACTGCATGTAGCATTACTCCTAAAATAATGATTATAGATTACTGTCCGTCAGGCCTTGTCAAAACAGAAGTCTTAAATTGATGAGGATTAACACATCTGTTCATATAAAACGATTAGTTGTTCAGTGTTGAAGTTATCTCCTTCTTGCCAAGCAAGATTTCTAGAATATATAAGTCAATTCTAACACCAAACCGACCTACTTTTGGAGCCAACTTCAAAGGCCTGCCTAATTTATTTTGATAGGTAAAAGCATGCCTAATTTATTCTAGCTGCCAGGTCAGGTACTAATTATTTTCCCTAGTATATCACCCAGCTAACGTTTCTGTTTGCATTACCAACCCATTTCCAGTTTCATGCATGGCACATATGAATGCTTCTGGCAATACAATGAAATTGTCTCAACTCCAAACTTATATTAAGATCCATGAATTCTGGCAAAAAGAACAGTCTGATTATCTTTTTATGTATGGGAATTGCCTATGTAGTACATCAAAGCTCCGCAAATAAAAGCAAGAATATCCAAAGCTCAAAGCTCAGGATAGTCCTCTTCTCTGTCAAAAATTCCAATCCTACTAAGAAATAGCATAATTTATATAGCTGAAGACCCATTTCATGATGCAATCCTGACCTTTGGAGCCATAGAATTGAGAACCCTGCATGGATCACCAACGCCATTTCCAGAACCTTACATGATAAATGGTTTTTCCTTTGCTGATTACAGTGACCGACATTAGTCATGTGAGCAATGCTGCCAGGTTTGCCTTCACTAGAGAACTGAATGATATGGTTTTTCTATTTTACATCAGACTGTATGAGCCGACTGGATCAAATTCAAGTCCAAATTCTTAAGCCTCACTACAGACTCTACATGTCCTCTCAGAGTGTGTATCTCCCCTAGCCTGCGAAATTCAAAGTTTATAGCAAAGTGCACTTTCAATTAACATTCAATGCCAAAATATTCCGCTAATTGGTAAAAAAATACAAGTCGGTAGACTAAGTTAATGCAGCAGGAAGGTAGAAAGACTTCTGTAATCTAACTAATTTCCATGGGATTGAACGAACCCCACTCAAAATAAATTCTGGAAGGAGGTCATGGTGAAGAGATAATACGATTAAAAACTTTGTAGTACCTGGCTATTTCGGCACGCCGCCTAGCCTGTTCAGCAATCAAAGAAGATCGCTTCCCATTTTTGTCCAATTCTGCAGACATCAATCCTTGCAGACTTCTTTGAGAAAGTATCCACTTGGCAGCCCTGTCTTCCTTTCCGTAATCTTTCTTAGAAGTAAAAGCTGTCTGCTCAAAACAAAAATAACGACAAAGCAAGAAGAATCAATCATTCCAAGAAAGGTTATTTCTCATAGAGAGATGATAATGATTACCATGGAGCAATGAAAACGCCACTAACCTTTCTATCAAATAAGAGATTCCAAGCCTCTCCACTCCATGCGTAGCGCACTACGAACTTGATTACATCCAGCGGTACATAGAAGACCAAACTATATAACCATATAACACCAGCCCATCCCCATCCAATTCCACTAATGTAAGCAAAGCTAATATTTGCATAGACCGCAATTACAGTTGCCACCTAAACACGTAGAACTGCAAATCTCAGCTAATGCTATGAAACTCTGCTTGGTTTGATTTAGTAGATTTATAAGAACTGTATATTCATGAGATCATCAAATTTGATCTTGTTGGAAATATTTGAAGTTTTTGCAAGAACCTTACCAGTTGAGCCACCACAAATGCACACATCAACAGAGTTCCGGGCCTCTCTAGAAACGACCAACCCTGACTGCGGGTAACAAATATGAGAGCTTGGCTGATGATGCTAACTTGCAAATATACAGCTGATGAAACTTCCTCACTGTTGCTAGATAAGGATCTTACGTTGAAGTGTGTCTACAGTGGCATGGATAATTGATACATACAAGAATCAGGTATACCAAAAAAAAAACAGTTGTATCTATTTCACTACTCCCTTCATAAAGACTCTCCAGAAGAAAGTTCATAAAACAAGTTTGATGAGTTTTATACCTCGAAAAAAGTGGTGCCCACTACGACCCAGTAAAACAGAACAGTAACCAAGGCAAGATATGTGCCAATGACAATTCCGGTTGCAAATATTTCATCGAGCTTCCAACTGTCAGGCAAGGGAGAAGGCTTTACCCGATCTTGAGCAATTGTCATGATGGTCCCTAATTCAAGTACACAAACCTTTGAGAAAAAAAAAGAAGTTACAGTGTTCCAAATGGCTAAGCATTAGTGATATAAAAAACTCTTCCTATGCTTTCTGTTAATAATATTGGTTTTTAATTTTGATTTGTGAATTGTGATGAGAAACTTAAAGCAAAATGTATGCATATTCATCCAATCGTCTCTCAATTTGGTTATAATATTTTGCAAAAATACTTGAACTTTGTTCCTAAACTCAACACTATGTTTTGTGTAGAGAGATTGGAGAAGATTGTGTGCTGCCATTGACAGTTAATAATGAAGTTTGATACCACTTTATTGGAAAATTAAATTAAATTAGATTATGATTTTTATTATATAATGGTTCCAAAATAAATTCTCAAGACAAGGTAAAAAGAGAACTAGGCAACAATGTGAGAAAATGCTTTAAAACCAGACAAGACATATTTCTTATGTACAGCTAAAGTTGCTAAACAATTTCAATATTATATCTCCCTTCTCGTCTGGTTAATTTTTCTGGTTTACAAACTATCTGGCCCATTCTGTAATCAGAGTTAGTTAAAAAATAGATGCAAAGAGTTCCCGCAAACAGAGGAAGTTCCTGAATGTAAAATTCATTATTAATAATAATAAAAAAAAAAAACATAGGCTACTTGAAATATTACCATCATTCAGTATTGCTATTATCAGAACCATGAAAGGTGGGAAGTCATATTCCCATATCAAGGCTAGAAGCACAAAACCTAGCTGCAAAAAAGTTAATTTTGAAAAATCAGGCTAAAACATTAGCATTGGGGCTGGTGAAATAGAAAAAACAATCCTAACTTACCACAATCCTTATGGTTATGGAGACAGCATATATCTGCATATTTATGCAAGCTAATTAGTTTTGACATTAAACAGTTTGGAAGCAAGACCCAAAAAAAGAAGCAAAAAGGAAACATTATGTATAAGTATCAACATATTGTTGGTTCTACTAAATTTTCAGATGTATCATAAATGCTTGTTGATCTTAGGATATCTCCAACCCCAAGAAAAGACAGTGATAGTATAAGACGTTATACTTGTATGGTGGTCAAGCCATTCTAATGGTCCAAAGTAACAGAAGAAAAGATCGATACTCAACTGTATAATTCTTCATTCTTTGGAATATTGCTCTGCTAGTTAAAACAGCACTGATGATCACACTTAAGCCAGGTTCAGTTAAGACTATATCGGAAGCACTTCTTGCTGCATCTGTAGCATCTGCCACTGCTATTCCAATATCTGCCTTCTTTAGTGCAGGTGCATCATTCACACCATCTCCAGTCATTCCAACCACATGCTTTTTTTCTTGTAAAATTTTCACAATTTCGTACTTATGCTCTGGAAAGTAATGGGAAATATAAAATCACCATGAGACATGACCATACTATGAAACGTATACTCAAAGTTTATGCTTTATGGTTTCTGAGAGGCCTCAAGAAAATCAACTGACATGGGGGTAGAAGTTACTAAAAAATATAAGAGAGAAATAAAGAAAATACACTTTCATGAACCGATAAAAAAAAGCATTTTTCTTTTAATTCAAACCAAGTAAATCACCACCCAACAAGAATAAGAAGAATAAGAATGAAGTTTTCAGGAGATAAGTAATAGATTTAAATACCAGGGAATACACCAGCAAAGCCATCTGCCTTTTCAATAAGCTCATTCACTGGAAGAGCTTCATTTTCATCTTTTTCACGGCCCAACAATGAAGAAGAGGGGTACATATTTGTTCCCATACCAAGTCGTCTGCCCGTCTCCTTTGCAATTGCCAACTGATCACCTTCATGAGGACATATATTTACATATTAGTATATCTATTTGATATTCCTGCCCAAAGCTTTCTGATATTAACTAGAAAACAAAAATGTTTACACAAATGTATAGCAACTTACAGCAGCAGAGTTCTCAATTATATTTTAAGTGGAAAATGTGAAAGATAAAATGGGTTAATCACAAAGCGATGTACAAGTCCTAGCTATAATGTTGTGAAGAAGAAATAATAGGAGTTGATGTTTTCTTAAGGATTTACATGTGTATCCATGATGCTTAGAACCGGTAGAACCTGGCTGAGACCTGGTAAATGCTTCAGATTGCATTTCTTGAAAGGTTTATTTTTATTTATGTTCCCCAAATCATTGACACGTCGAGAGGAAAAGTAGTGATTGAATCACAGGTTTTTTAGCATCTTTAGTGAGCCTAAGAGCTCCGGGCAGCATTCTTATTTCTATCAATTCATTGTCAACTGATAAAATTTTTCTTTAAATTCTCCAAATCAGTAGCATACTGAGGGAAAATTTGGCAAGCACTGGGGAGTTGACCATCATTAGTGAATCTTTGAGTTCTGGGCAGATTGTCATTTGTATCAACTCGTTCTCAATTTCCATGTTTCAGTTCATTTTCAGATTATAGTTCCTGATACTTATTGATACAGTGGAATGTTGATTGTTGGATGCATGAAGAACTGCAATTAATCTGTGTAATTATGATGCTTCACTGAGTTCTCCACCTCTGAGGTGATTTTCTTGTTAGCAGTCTAAACACTGGTTTCTTCTTTCAAAGTTTTGACATGATTTCAGCAGCCAAGACATGTCTACTGAAATAAATATCTACTTTTCTCATGCAGAAAAATTAGGGAAGAGTAAAAAAAAAAGTGTCCTCTATCTGCTCACATAGTGCGAGCTTCACTGAGTGGAAACAATCATATGAGAGAGAAAAAAATCAGTATCAACACTTAAATGAGTACTATACTATAAATAAAGGCAGAAATTGATTCTTGGAAGTATATGAAGTCTTTATCATATCATTAGCAATTTACATGTACCTGTAATCATCTTAACATTGACTCCAAGGTTAAGTGCTCTGCGGATGGTCTCAGCACTATCATGTCTTGGAGGATCAAACAAGGGTAACAACCCACAAAACGTCCAAGGACCTCCAGGAGCCTCCTTAGTTCTTTCCGGAATTGCCTGGAAGGGTGATCAGATGATTTGGCTTTTAAATAATTGCTCAAATGATGAAATGCTATCCAATTTCAAGATTTTATCTTTTAAGTGCAAACTAACCTACTAGTTATTACAACCTAACTTCGGGAATAAAAAGTAAAAACAGATAGCAATGTGCTATACCTGATAAGCAACTCCTAGAGATCGTAAGCCCCTTTCAGCAAATTTGTCAATGATAGCATGCACTTTTCCAGCAATCTCTTGTTTCTCTTGGCAAAGATTTAGAATCTGACATTTAGACAAACATTATAGACAACAATTCATGTTCTGATACAGTTCCTGTAAGACAAATTATATTCGGTACACCAATTACCGAATCCTACGACTTGTGGTTTATTAGTAATAAACTGAGAAACCGTTCTTTTATTGTACTTTTCATCAATACAAAGGTTGAAACTTCAGAGGCAAACTTTGCACTAAAAGGTCATGCGAGAAGGAGAAGATCAGGAAACATGAAATATTTGAGTGCATGTTATGAAAATAAGGATACCTGTTCAGGAGCACCTTTGCTGGCACGATGCCAGTTACCATCAGAATCAATGTACGTAATTGCAGTACGTTTGTCCACCGGATTGAATGGAAGGAAATGCACTACCTCGATATCTGAACGTGCCTAAAAGACGAGAAAGACTTCAGTTCTATGCATATAAACATGTACACCCAAACAAAGGGATATAAGTAAGAAACTTCAGTAGAATTTAGATATCATATTTACAGCGCTACCTCTTTTGGATCAGACAGCATGTTAACGATGGCCGCATCAATAGCGTCTTGATTTTCCAGTCTTGATGCTCTCGCTGCAAGCAAGACAACCATGTCTTTGTCCATATCTTTGTTAAAAACCTGCACAAGGTATGTATTAGGCTGTTAGGGTTATTAGGAAAAATAAGGCAATTGAATTCCTGGTTCTTCCTAGAGTTCCCTGCACAGAAATTCAGAAGCTTCTATCTACAAGATCAGCACCGATCTTCTTACCAGACTCAATAAATACATCTAAAAGCATTGTATGGTAAGCAACAAATGGAGGAAGTTTCAAGTTGAATATCATAGTGCATATCAATTTGGCAAAACTGAACATGCTTTCCAGAAGGAAAACTACTCATGTTGCTTAACTGTCCCAAAAATTACTTTTATACTTCGGTCTTTTTTGATAAATTTTTGGGACAACAAAGGTGGATTTCTATGGTGAAAACTTTTCGGATAAAAATGGCCCCAATAACTCAAGACTATGTCATGATGTACTAAATGCAGAAAAAATACCTGTAGCAACAATCTCATTAGTCAGATTGCTTACCTCGATAAGGTTCCGATCAACAGTGAGGCGATTCAGTGTCAGAGTTCCAGTTTTATCACTGCAAAGGACATCCATTCCTGCCATTTCTTCAATTGCTGTCATCCTTTTTGTTATGGCACCCTTCGAAAATGAAAATAATGTTTCAAACAATCTCAGTATTGATCTTTTGAGTTTGATGCTGTGTTTGTTAATAGAGAAGCACAAAATCAAAATATCTTTCATTTGGTAAATATGAGAAGTATTTCAAATGTGAATATTATGTGGACAACTTAAATCCATGGGACAAGTTTGGCACAGAAATGCTTTGATTTCCACTTCATATTATTTGCAACAGAGACTTTGGTAGTATAAATTTCAAGTAGGTCTATCATATGATTGACTTAGGGCAATGATGACTTGCACCTGTTGAGATAGTCGATGAGAACCAATAGCAAGTGTCACGGATAATACTGTTGGCATAGCTATGGGTATTCCTCCAATTAATAGAACGAGAAGATTGTTGATTCCATCCCTGTATGAACGATGCTGAACAGGGAACATCACAATGATTTCAAGAATCATTCCCACAGCTATAGAGCAGATGCAGAAATTCCCAATGGCGGTAAGGACCTGCAGAAATACAAGTTATTGATTTCATATTAAAAGTAGGATTCAAAACTTTCATAACGCTATAAAAGTTTCAATAGAACTTTTAGAATGTGACAGCCTCATTCGTGAAACAGCTTAACTAATTTTCTCTCAAGCAGATTTGAATTACAACCAGTGAGTTGATTTGGGGCAATATCTCAAGCAATTTGGAAGTTACTGATGTCAAGTTCCATAAATATACTTCGTTCCAGTCCATTTCTATTCCAACCAGCAACAACCCTGAATATAAATGCTGACATCTATTATAGAATTTCAAAATAACCTGCTGGAAATGGCCGACAACTTCAGTGCTGTCAACTAAATGTGCTGCTTTTCCGAAAAAGGAGTTTACTCCAGTTGCTATCACTACAGCTTCAATCTCTCCTTGCTTACACGTTGAACCAGAAAATACTTCATCACCAGTCCTCTTAGTGACAGGTAGAGATTCTCCAGTAAGGGCTGACTGCACAGAGATTTAGAACTATTATGTCATTAGTCATATAAGTTTATATTATTATTATTTTTATTACAACAAACAGGTATATTAGATCCATTTTTTATGGACTATATTCAAGGCATTGAAGAGTCAAGACATAGAACTAACCACCCAAAAGGAAGTTATGGATACTTGTTGCGAGTGCAGTATTATAATATAGTTTCTTCTTTAACTTTTAAGAAGCACTTGCCTGGTCAATCTTTAGTGGGTCTCCTTCAAGCAGGCGAGCATCAGCAGGAATTATATCTCCAAGCTTTATGCTAATTATATCTCCTGGTACCAAGATAGCTGCATCTTGCTCTTGCCACTGCCCATCTCTGAGAACCTGAGTGAAGAGACGGTGTGTTGATATTTTTGTTGGACATACAAGGGTTTTATTTTAAAAGATAAAGCAAAGACGATGAAATGAACCCAGAGAATGAGCATTCTTCAATGGAAATAAGGGAGAGTAGACACATCATTTAAATTTGCAAGGTAATCTCCACAGGGAATAAAGTTATCCAGAAGCACAAAAAAAAAACCCACTAATTTAACAGATATGAGATCCTTAAAAAGATCAAGGAAGCTGAGAAAGCCTCCAGGACCTCTTTGACAGCTTCATTTCCCACTGAATCACACTTCTTTACCGTATTGATTACTAGAAACATAAGGACTTCTTGAAAGTGTCTATCATTAGAATTTTCCTTCTTTCAAAATATTAATACAATGACAAGAAAGGTAAAAGAATGAAATCTGATGTAGACCAGATTGCCCATGTTTTCGTGGAGAAGTTTGAGAGTAGGAAGGTCAATTTTTTGAGTCTTGCTCGACCCGCGCAATCCCTGCTCGAGCAAGTGCCTTTGAAAATTGCTTGTAACTTCCGCTCGACCTTTTGCATCTAAATTTCACTATTTGAGAAGAGAGTACACTTGAAACTCGTGTGACAATTTACTCAAGCAAGCTTGCAATAAGAACGTAGAAAAAATTTGCTTGACTGCACTAGGGTCGCTTGAGCTAAATTGTGATTAATTTTAGAAGTTGGGTTTTCTTAGGATTTTTTACTAGGTTAGGATTCAGGATTCTATTTAACCATCATAAGGCCGGCTTGGCCCCTGCAGTTATCATTGTTCATCAGTTGATCAATAAGAGATTCTTTGAGTTTTTTTCATAAATTCTTATGTTCCTAACTTCCTACCCTTGATTTCCAGGCTTGATTTCTAAACTTATAGAAGAGTTGTGATATCTTGTGTTTCATAGATTCCACTTCACGTGCACCATGCTGCATCAAACTCTGATTTTAATTGCCTTATGTTCTCCATTTTCTCTTTCTTGCCAAAGCAAAGTTAGGCCTTATGTGCACTTGCACATACGTTTGGGAGTGCATGTGCATGTTTTGTTCAGCAGAAAATTTGGAAACAGGAACACAAACAGGAAGTAGCACTGGACAAGGAGTGCCAAAATACCATCATATATACACCATAAAATGCAAAATGAAAGACTTCATATGTTTCCTAAGATGCTTCAGTTCAATAGAGTTTCTGAGGAGAAGATATTGGTAATGTGCCTGGTATTCCCCAAGTATAATGATAGGGAAACCAACTGGAGCAACACAAATTTTGACCATGTTGAAAGCATTTTTAGCTATTCACCTAGCTGAAGGCATCAATGAGAGTGGCACACCTTTGTTTTAGGAGCTAAACGAGCCATAAGTGCTGATGCAGCATTCCCTGCATTATTTTCCTCGATAAAACTGATTGTTGAATTGATTATCAGTAGGCAAATGATCCCTACAAAGTCCTGCCAGTCAGGACCCTGCCCCTGGATATCATTTAGAAAGAACCAGAGAAGAAGATTATATAGCAGAATGAACAAATAGCACTAAAGTGAAATTGCATCCTAAGATATATCCTACTTACTCCGCCATTGGCAAGGACAATTGCCATTATTGCTGCAGCTTCCATAACCCATGACAAGGGATTCCACATAAAACTTAGAAATTTCAAAAATTTGTTCTCCTGCATTAAAAAAAAAAACAGTAGCATTAATTTGTATTGGACAGTATCCAGTCAAAAGTCAGGGTAGGGGGGACCCGACAAATTCCTAATTAGCTCAATTCAATATGGAATTCATATTTGACTTTATAACGTCCAATAAAAAATAAATTCATAGCTGAATTGTGCTTAGAGATTAGAAGTCAAGAGACATGCTGGTTATCTCGTTTGATATGATTTCCAGCTTTGATTGACTTTCTACTTGCTTCAAACATTAATCATGTTACAAACGACATATTTTTCTAAACTGTGGTGCTTACTGGCTTCTCTTCCAGCATGTTTGGGCCAAAAATCTTCAGTCGGGCTTCAGCATCTTCTGATGATAGTCCCCGTCCTGATGTTCTAAGTTGTTCAAAAACTTCTTCTAACGGTATGCGCTCCTATAAAACCATATTGTTCAGAAGATGTTATCATTACCACAGAGGGTGGATTTCAAAATGCGGTTCTTGCAATGTGGTTTTCACAAAACTCACCAAATCAATCCCTTCTCGATTGAAGTTCTCAGGATCTAGCAATGGTTTCCCCAAATCTTCAGCCATGATTCAAGCTTCAGAATCTGTAATCACAGTCAAATAATGGATATGACTTCAATTTATATTAAATATTTGAGAAATTTTTCATTATGAAGACCGCAAGAAACTGAACAGAAAATTCATTAAAATTAACCATCTCCAACAATGAGGGAGGATCTAGGATAAAAAACAAGTTTCTTCTTATGTACTACTTCTGTGACTCCGACAGACAGACAATTGAGATTAGTGCCAAAGATCCCTATTCTAAACTTATTCTAATAAAGATATGTATTCCCGTACTCTTAATGTCGACTGACTTTGTCACCATTATCCATTTAACTCATCAACCAAGTTAATATAATATGGTATAAGTAATTATAAACTCGCTGCATCTGTAATGCCATCTGTAACAATACTAAATGAAAATTCAAAGTCCTTTTCTAAGTTGATCCTGAAATTCAACAGAAGCTACAGGAGACAAACTAGAAGAATTCTGCATTACATTAAGGATAATAAAAACCAAAGAGCTAATGTCGCATAACCAGAAAGAATTCAGAACTAATGTCATCAAGCAAAGCTCACAAGAACAGATGAAATTCAGCATGCGAAACAAGTACAAAACTCAAACAAAAGAACTAGGAAAATATAAGAAAACATTAAAATTACTCACCGATGCAACAAAAAAAGAAAATTGGGGAATTGAGAATATCAGAGCAGCAGAGAAGTTGCAGGAAGTGCAGGTTGAAGGGCCAGATCTTCCTCCTCCTCCTCCTCTCCTTGTTGAAAGAAGTGGGGTGGGGGTGAAGTGGAGCAAGGAAGCTGTGGCAGATAGGAGTGAACAGAGGAGCAAGTTTCTAAGAAGATATAGCGTTATTAGTTCCAAATCTAAATGATTTGGTGGCTGACTGTCTGTTAACAGTCCAGGAAGAGCGGATGATGCATGTCCCCAATCTGGGTCGCACCATTTTTCCATGTCTTTAATTACTTCTGGGGTTGGTTTCACACGCAGTGAAGAGTACAGATGATCGAGGAGACCGTTAGCTTAACTACCTTTCAAAGCTTTCCCTTCTAAACAAACCTAACGTTCCCTCCAGGGACGGCGGGACCCAACAATAAACTGCCTCTCTTGTCTCTTTGGTCATTGGTACCAGTTCGGTCACCGCTGCCGCTGTCGTGGACACGTGCTACACATACACGTGGCACACCTAGAGTAATTAAAGAAATTATTATAAAATTTTATCAGTTATTATTTTCACGTATCACACGTTATATATATATATATATTTTTTTTTTATATATATTTTTTATTTTTTTTATTCTTCTACTCATCATCCATATATTATATATTTAATAATATAAAAAATATATAAAAATTAAAAAAGAAGATGTATGATGTATAAAAATAATAAATATAATTTTTCATTATTATATAGACAGAGCAAAATAGCCAAATTGGCAAATTTCAACCCCACCTTTTAAATTTGTTCTGAACTCAATAAATAATATTGGTGGCTGTGGTTATGGCTCCCATGGTACCGGGGGCGTCGTGGGAGCCATAATGCAGATTCCATGTTCTGTCGTCATTTTTTGGTTTTCGATTCAAAGAAATTTTAGAATAATGAAAAAATTTAATGGATATTAATAAAATGTTTGATTTAAAATATTTTATTAGATTTAAAAAAAATAAATGATAGAAAGTTGAATTAAAATATCAAAAATTTATATTTTATTCAAAATTTTAAAAAGAGTGTACGAGTGACTTCACAACAAAGAATGCTAATTCCCAGGCATGCGAAAAAAAAAAAAAAAAAAAAGAGTGGGATATTCTGAATGATATCCTTATATATGGACTTAGCGTATATAGTTAGGAGAAAGATGTCTCCGGATTTTTGGGTTGTCACAGCTTGGACATTTCTCCCATAAGTTGCTTGGAAGCAGGGGTATTCAATGGGCACTTGATCACTTTAAAAACAATGAGGTATTCCAGCAATGGCAGCACCGATCCTCTAGAAAATGTGGTTTTCTGTATCACAGATTAAAGGAGATGATGATGATCTTGATGATATTTCGAGACTAGGCCAGCAAGTCTCCAACATCGGTCAAGTCGGTGAATAATCCAGCCTGGTTCTGAATATGTTGGAGACCCCTGCAGATTTTATGGGCGATTGGTACTGTATCATCAATCATGCCCATGGGCCGGGAACGTTCTTAAATTTTTTTTTTTTTTTAAAGTGTATTGCACTCATTAAGATTCATTAATAACAGAAATTACAACTAAACCTAAAATATATATTATAAGCCAACTATAGCATTTTATAACTTCTCAGCACACACCGTGACTGACATGATCTAGTCCAAACTGTAAACATCTAAGATATGGAATACACACGCTCTCTTCATGTGGTTCAAATGTCGCTCTGTTTGGTAAAAATTTTCGTCCGTCTGAAGTATCAATGCCTTGGAAAGCCTGCGGTAGGGTGCGTGATGGTCGCCGGACGCCGAAGAGCAATATATTAACCTTCCTCCATACTTAGTCCTGAAAAACACCGAAAAAAAAAGAAGAAGAGAAAACTAGAGATAAGAGGAATGAGAGATGAGGGAGGGAGAAGGGAGCTCCCCTTGAGCCGTTTCTAATCTGGAGGGTTTCTAGAGAGAATGAGGAATCTCTCTTTTTAAAAAACTAGGGCCGGCTGCTTTTCTTAAAATTAATGTTGGATCTTAGGAGATCAGAAATATTTCTATATTCCTAGGAGACTATCTACTGTCCTCCATTGATATTATACACTAGTATGCACTACACGCAACATTGAAAAAGCCGATCCTTGCCATCAATAAAGTCGTTTGAAAATTTCTCCGAAATTTTGGTATATCGGTCTAGATTGATTTCGTTTTAATTTTAATTCTATTGTAATTTTTATTTTATTATTATATATTTCATCAATAATATATAACTTAATATATTTGTCCAATATTCAGAGGGACCAGATGTTCAAAGGTGAATACTAGGGCAGCTTGGTAAAAAACTATCCAACTTAACTTTAATGGATTTAGCATTTCTGTACTAAAAAAAAGAAAAAAAGAAAGATAGAATCCAACAAAACCAACGTCCCCGCGGGCCCTCTCCCATGCGTGGACTCTTTTTTTCATGGTCGGTACGTTCCTTTAATTTGCCCGCTTTTCTATATCTTTTTATGACACAAAGTGGATCTTTTTATGCCATATATGGCTAACATTATTGTCCGACTGTTACTGTTAAGGTTTGATTTTAACTTGTATCCATTGCCCTTTTTTCTTTCTTTTGGAGAAATGTGAGGAAATTCTATTAATCTCGAGAAAATGATGGGAACCGTTGGCATGGTTGTAATTATAGGGAGGCTGTAATCTGGATTATATTTATATACACCAATCGATACTATATTGTGGGGTGTTCTTTTATTTTTTTTAATACAAGGGAGGTAGGGTGTTTCAAATCCAGATTTTTCATTTAAAGAATCAGATTATATGCCATCAAGCTCTTAGCAACATATTATAGTACGTTCTTGTCTTCTTAATACTAAGTGATTAAGGTAGGAGTACTTCATTCAAATGTGAGTCAGGGATACCCTGTTAGTATATCCAAATCTGGCTATGTCATGTGGCTCGATTACCCACTCGGATTAATTGGATTATGACCCGGACGAATATTCCGGGTACTTGTATTTTGCTAAAAACTAATTTTTTTAGAAACTATTTGAAAGTCTCTATCTTATTAAAACTTTTTTAAGAAAAAAAATATAAAGTTAGAAAAAAATAATAACATATGGCTTTGAGTTGAAATGGCATTGACCAGATAATATAGACTCCATTAACAGGAAATGCAGAGTAAGGAAGGTCTACAAAATAGTGTAAAATATAAAAAACAACTGATTGAGTTCTAACAATGTCAAGAAAATCAAATTAAGAAACTCAAGACGAGAAACATATATATTGTGTGACACTTGCAATATTGTATCATAGATCAGAAAGTACAATCTCAAACCCATTCAAGTAAACTCTATATATATATTGCATGTATCCTAGAAACACATGATCAAATCCTGGAATATGAAGAAAAAGGCTGCATGTGAATAAAATGATATGGAACCCTATGTTTTTTTGGAGGAGTCTCAAGGCCTGTGGTGCTGGGTGTAGAAGTAGTCCAAGTGAGCTTAATTCTGAAACTACCATCCTCTTAAAGCGTTCTTCATCTCCTTTGTTACCCACTCCCATGAGCTACTGCAAGGTATTTCAAGACCCAAAGAAAGCGTGAGACACAGTTCATAAATGTATATATGTTCTCTCCCCCAAGAAGCAAACTGCTTCAATCAAACAGTTCATTGGCCTTAATAGTTACAATACTAACTACAATTCTTCTACGTACAGTCGCTTGGCTCAAGCGGTGGGGAGTCGTTGACGCCACATCAGCTGAAAGAAAAAAGAAAAAGACAAAACGTGTGAAATAAGAAAGAAGAAAGATCAAAACAGAGCTTTCGGATTTCATCTAGCTTTCTTCTTCGTGTTCGATCGTCTGTAACCCATCAATGCCCATTTTTATCAAGACCAACCCTCTGTGAACATGACTGCTAAGACTCTGTCTTCGTCACCTCTGTAATCCATACTCTGCAAAAGGGTAATCAACTCCAGAAGAATATTTACAATGAAAAAGTGCAGCCACGTCTTCAACTAGGGTCTTGGAATAAAATTTTCCTTTATCAAAAAGTTACAGGCTCAGGAAACCAATTTGTTGAACTACCTCGTTAATGGCTCAATTATTTTTGGAGTCCATCAAATCACCCAATGCAGACTTCAAAATAAAATTTGTAACTAGCACTTTCACATATTTGATGCAGACTTCTGAATATTTTGTATGTCCTCCCTGTTCATGGAAAAGTCATTTAAGCCAACAATAAAACCTTCTGCAAATATATTTTCCATCAACAAAAGCTATAAAGAATTGAAGAATTTTAAAACCTCTTCAGGACCTTTCTCAAAGAAAATTGATCTCACAATTTCATTAACGATGATATATTATCACTATTGAAGTCAATTTTCAAAACGTCACTCTGACAAATCCGGTATGTTTCCCCCACAACCAGTCTGGTCTGGAGAAAATGATGGACCGAAAATTTCGATTCATCACCCCCTCCCAAGGACCAGGCTAAACCGATTTACACCCCTAATTTAATGTACCAGATTAAACCATGTCAATTTGTGAATTTACTTTTATGAGATTTCTTTATAACTAAAACATTTCTCAATTCTTATTACACACTAATATGCATCAAAATGAAATTATTGTTGATTATTGATTATTTAGTTTCAATGTTAATGGTGCTTTGATCAGTCCAATTGGTGTACGATATTTTTCAGCATATAACTAAAGGGAACACGCATGGTGTATTACTTTCTCAAAATATTGGAAGATATCAAAGTAATTTATCATTTTATTAGTTTAAGATAGCGGTTGGCAGCAAGGGCTCGCATCCTGCCACCTCGCCCCCATATGCCCTGCCCTCGCATGGTAGAGCAAGCAACCTCGCTTGCCTATGTAGGGTCGCTCCCCCTACTTATATATATTTTATATAAATATATATTTATACATATTAAATATATATATAAAAAGCGGGTAGCACCCCTGCATGAGCGGGTAGCACCCCTAGTTTAAGAAATGCGATATACTCACTTCTAATATTGGTTAATATACAAAAAGCTTTATTCCATTGTTTCTTTGGCTTTTATTCGAACTAAAAATTAGTGAAGAATAAGAATATTATGCATACTTCCTCATTAAGAGATATTATTATATGAAGTTTTGACCAACGTTAATTAGTATATCCGCACCTGAATATGGACGAATAGGAAATGCTAGTTATCGGTTTGGATAAAACCTGAGCCAATAACGGCCTAAGTGAACCCAATTACTTGGAGTTCATATTGGATCATAAAAAATCCGACCCGCATGAACAATGCTTGACGAGGGGATTAGAAGTTTGACAAAGTTTGTATGCAACCTACTCCATCAAACTTCCATCTGTTAATGTTTGAGGACTTGAAATAAATATATAAAATGAGCCTAGCACAAGATAGTGATCAAATATAATTTAATCCGACATGGTAAACTCCATCCAATGTATGAGGAGAGAGAAAGAGAGAGAGAGAGAAGGTAATCATAAAAGAAGGAACTGGGACATGAGTGAACACGACATATTTTCCACCTTGGATGCAAACTCACCTTATAAATTAAAAACCGACCAAATCTTTTAGCTCATTAATTTACATTAACGTTGGGTTCCTAAATATAGATGTGGTGGATCTTTATCATCATTTCTATCGCACTGTCTCTCAAAATTCAGAATCTATAAAAGAGAGAGTTAGCAAAGACCAATGATATGCAACTTTTTTATGGAAGTACTGTAAAACAGGCCCATGCATGTGTCACAAAAAGTAGTGTACCCGGGAAAAAGTAGAAAATATGTGCACCCTCATCTGCCTTCCATTCCTAAGTAAATATCCACCACCAAAAAAGTGAGATTCGTGCAATAATATATATAGTATAGGCAATGAGCCATTTCGTTAAAAAAAAAGTATTAAATTTGGATTTATTTATTTATTTATTATTATTATTGCTGATGTCGTTTTTCCTTGTACTAATTGGATCGCAGGTTAGCACTCGGCACTTCTGAATAATTCCAAGAGAAGTCTAAGAATTCTTTATGTGAGGTCAAAAAGTGACCTATAATTTGTAGTGACTTATGTATTTTCATTTCATCTTTTATATTTACATAATGTCTCTTCAAATTGGGCTGATTAGATTATGGATCTTCAAAATTTTGTATAGCTATAATTTAAAGAAATACTATTCACTCTCCAAATATTATTTTATCTCTCTCACAAACAAAAAATAAAAAAGGACCGAACATGATTGATAATTGCTTATTTGCAGCATATTAAAAAATAATAATTTGCTAATTGCTTATTTTGCAAAATCAATTTTTAAAAGATGCCAATGCTAGTGGTATGCTTGACTTATTTTTTCAGCAATTGACATAGCATTGATAAAACAATACAAATTATCTGGACGAAAGAACGACCAATACAACTTCCCAAATTAAGGTTGAGACCATAAGGGTTTAATTCTCTCAAGACATGGCCTGAGTAGTTTATCATATACATTATGGACCACCGACAATAATTAGTGACTTCTGCGAACTAGCAAAAAATGATGGGCAACATACCAAACTATTAGATTGTGTTTGATTGTTGAGTCGTACTACTTTTTTAACTTTTTATAAAAAAAAAAATTAAACTCATCTCAAACTAAATTTTACTATTTACAACTCAACTCATTTCAACATTACAAATGAAACCAGGGTGGGTTTGGATGTTGAAGTGAGTTGAGTTGAGTTGAGTTGAGATGATAAAATATTGTTAGAATATTATTTTTTAATATTAAAGTTGTTTTGAGATTTGAAAAAGTTGAATTGTTTATTATATTTTGTATTGGGATTTGAAAAAGGTATAATGATGAGTTGAGATGAGTTGGGATGAGTTGTACATCCAAACGAAGCCTTAGTCGTACCCATGAATGAACTCCATTATTCAAAATCAAAATCAAAATCAATGAACAGCATCGGAAGCCCAATGCAAACACCGTTTTACAGCATATATGGGCCAAACACTCAAATCCGCAAACTATATTAAGGAAAGAAATATGGTGGAATCCACTCACAAATTTACGAGAATGACACGAGCTTTTGGAAGACACAAGAAATTGTGTTTCAAAAAAATAATTTATTTAATTTTTAACTTTTATTTCAATCCATCTCATCTCATCTCATACCATTTGAGAAAACAACTAGGCCACAGGTGTCCATGACATTCCAGAAGTACATTCCGTCCATAACATCAAAGAAACAGACCTATTAACTGTCAAGGAGTATTATACTAATATATATCCATAGAGATTTTCTATTCATCATCTTCATACACTACACATTATACACTATATTTTTTTTTTAATTTTTTTATTCCTCTTAAACTTATTAAATTTTTCTACTCATCATTTATATATCACACATTTTGTAAGAGAGATTAAAAAAAAAAAGGTGTTGCATGTGGGATGATAAATAGAATTTAACATGTTCGGAGTTCCACACGATGGTTCTAATTGCACTGAACTTTGAAAAAGGAGGAGGGACAGACCAATCTGATCCTGACAAGCCACTAATTAGCATGTTCCACAAACGCAACCTAAGAGGCTTTGGTGCAGAAAACGAGTCTCCATAAACACATATAAGGGAAAAGACACAACTCATTTAAATTTAATACCGCAATTGGCCTTCAATTATTCCCTCTGCTAAGAATTTTCCAGCCATTAATTAAAAGAACGTATAAAACAAAGCAACGGGGAAAATGTTGGCACACGCAATTGATCAGTTAATACAGAGACCAGGGGATTCAAAGAGCGTTAAACCACCAGAGATGAGAAAGAGAGAATATAAGCACCTTTGCCTTTTTCGGTCTCTTCCACCATGATTGACAGACAAAAGAGGAATTTAGGCTTTAGATATCACAATCTAACCATTAGTTGAAAAAGTTTCACATTCGATACTTTCCAAAAACACTTCACATTAATCTTATACTAATAATAATCTCAGGGCATAATAGAAAGGCTGAAGAGAAAAATCGATAAAACTTGGGCCTCCTCAGTTACAGATTTTCCATTTTTAGTAAACATTATCAAAGAAAATGGTTTAAGATTGCGATTGCTCGACTGAAACTAGAAACACGCCCAGTTCTCCACCCAAATTTCTGCTCCTAAAAATAAAACTTACCCATCATATCAAAATTACACAAAATCTTTATCATTCTGCATGTAACAAAAAAGACAAAAATGAAAGAAAAGAGAAGAAGACTAAGAAGAAAGCGGGCGTGGAGGAGGTAAAAGTTGATGGAGATTCTGTTGAACCTGGCTTTGGGTGTGGTTTCTCTGCATAACGAAAGGATGCGTCAATAACTGCAAGGCGTTCCAGCGACGACCCGGCTCCCTCTGCAAACAACAGGCAATGAAGTGCCGAAACTCTCTGGAAGCTGTGGGCGGGGCCTCGGGTGGTTGGGACATACAAATGGCGCACATCAAGGTGGCCCAATCACCCTGCCTCCCAACTGCGAAGGGGAATTTCCCCATATAAAATTCCAGGATGCTCACCCCAAAGCTCCAAATATCACCCGCGTACCCGTCGTATTGGCCGTGGTTTAGATCCGTGTTAATCCTCTCGGGGCTCATGTACGCAATTGTCCCCACAGCGGAGTTGCAGGGGTCCATAGTCTGCGCGAGAATCCTACCGACTCCGAAATCGGCGATCTTAACATGATTTTGGGCGTCAGTTAGGAGATTGGAGGGCTTGATGTCGCGATGGACGATGTGACGGCGGTGGAGATAGGCGAGGCCGGAGAGTATCTGGCGGGCATGATCCGCGAGGTCGGGCTCGCGGGGGATGTGTTTCCCCTCGAGGGAGCCGCCGTCCATGAATTCGAGGAGGACCTGGATCTCGCCGTTGTGATCGAACATGTCGTGGCACTTGACGACGTTGGGGTTGTTGACGTCGCGGAGAATCTCGATCTCACGGCAGATCTGCAGGCGCGCCGAGTCGTCGTGGGTCCCGTAAATGACCTTGAGGGCGTAGACACGGCCCGTGGGGCGGTGGATCACTTTGTAGACGGTGCCGCCGCTACCGCTCCCGATGCGGTTGGCTCGCTCCAGCTCCGAGAAGTGGATCGTGTTGCAGCCGTTAGAGTGATTCGGCGACGTGCCCGAGTTAGCGGAAGAATTAGAGGATGGGGGTAGAGGGAGAGGGACGGCTAGTGCTAGGTTCCGCTGTGGGAGGGGTAGGGTTAGGTCCTGCCGCCTACGTGCCTTTAGCCCTCGATTGCCACTGCCACTGCCACTGCCACTGCGGGCGACGCCAGGTGGGGGTTGGGCCGGTCTCATGGCTCTGATCAACCAATTACAACTTCCTACTTCTTGAAGATCCTTCTATCCGTTCAATGGAATCGGACCTAACAGAAATAGGAAGAAGACGAAATTGTCGTCAAGAACATTTAATTGGTTCTTCCAGACCTTGATCTTTCCTCTTGTTCTAGATTGGATGGACCAAGAAAAAACAAGTTCGGTTATTGATTCGTTGTATCAATTCATCCAGGGGAGAGGAGGAGAAGCAGCAGAAGAAGAAGAAGAGGAAGAAGAAGACGACTTTTTGTAGAGAGAAAATCTTCTTGCTCTTGGAAGATGGAAGAAGTGAGAGAGAGAGAGAGAGAGAGAGAGAGAGATTTGTTGAAGCGTTGAGAATGGGTGAGGATGGAACTCACGAGGCTTAAGAGAGAGTGTGGGGTACACTCTAATGAGATTGGACTGGGGTGGAGGACCAGCTCCCAGGAGACTCGGTTTTGGTAAAACGCGCGTCAATATTGTGGCGCTCAGGGCCTCTGGCTTTTTTTTCCTAGGGTGGAAGGTACCTTATTTTTTCCTAAGGCGGAAGGTAAATTTAGTATTAATACACGTATATTGCAAATTTTATAAATTTCTCTAATGGGAACTGAAAATGACGGCTGAATATAGGCTAAGTTTTTTTAATGATATTCGTAGTTAAAAATTAATAAATATGAAATTTTTATTAAAAAATTAAAAAAATACATGACTCTTACGCATTCAACATTACTTCTTTTCACACGGGTTCAGGTTGACATATTTATTTATAAAAAAATATGTACTTTCATCTAGATGGTTCAAGAGAAAATGCAATTCACTTTCTTTCTGGGTCCACTTTTTCATGACAATATTTAATAACTCTTTTTTTTCATAGTCTTAGGTTTCATTTATCTTATATTAATCTCATCAAATTATTACAATTTTTTCAGATTTTTATATAACATATAATAAATAATTTAATTTTCTCAAATTAAAATAAAAAATAATATTAAATTTTTTAATAAACGAGGCCAATAATTAATTGAAGAGTTATTAAACATAATAACATCAACAAAATAAGATAATGGTATAGTTTCTAACCTTTATTTTGTATTTCATGTGCTAATAATATATCTAGAAAAATGAGTGGGGGATGAAGGTATTTTTCGTAAAGTGAACAATGCATGTATGGTAAGAATATTTCCCCTTTGCGTATCAACCTATCTAAAAAATGTGGGTGTATCTGTTATCATAGATTCATATATGTAAAATTTTTGAAAATTTAATTTAAAAATGATTTTTTACAAAATTTTGTAAAGTTGATGAAATTTATTAAATACATGTTTAGATTGAGAAATGTTGTTAAATATGTGTTTTTAGAGAAATGATATTTGCAGTTAATGTGTGCACAAATGCTGCATATTTATTTTTTAAACAATGAGTAAATATGAGATTTATATGAAAAAAAAATTAATTTTTTAATAGTAGTCCTCACTCTATTTTTAAAGAAGTGTAAGGTGTTTATACAACCCATAATTATATTTAGTATTACTCATATTTTTATTGAGGTTTGAAAACGATAAAATCCTTTGAAAATATATTTGGTCCTTTGGAATAAGATTTTATGAAATAGTTTTCTTAATTTTGTGAAAATTATAATGCGTCTAAAAAAAATCACTTTTGAGATTTTTATTGTTTGAAAAGTATTTGTTTATGTTTTGCTATTTATGATGTATATCATAATGTAATCACTCCAATGGGGTGTTTTTAGGATCACAAGTATTATAAGATAAAGTATTCTCGGACATTTTCTTTTTAAATATCATTTAAATATAAAATATTTTTAATTTCAAATTTTTAATTTTTTTTTATTTAATCATTATCTAATTATTATAACTTTTTTAAATAAAATATAAAAAATAATACAAATTTTCAAATTTCAAAAGAGAAATATTAAAAAATTATACTCAAACAATATTTTATCTCTCATTTTTCGAATCCAATAAAATATCTTAATTTAAATTATTTCACCACTATTTATATATAAAAAAAATCTATTTATCATTCCAACTTCTATCATCTCATGATGTGACATTAGATAATAGGTTCACAAATAAAATATAATAAATAATTTATAATCATCTAATGTTACATTATGAGATGATAGGAGGATATTAGAAGTTAAGATGAGTAGCATTACTCTAAAAAATAAATTTTAGGTCAAAAAGATGATAGGAAATGATCTAGTCGTCCTTTGAAGTCTTCTTTCGAGCCCTTCAAGATGGAGGTTGAGGATAGAACATGTTCAATGCCTCGCCCTTGTCTCCTTCGTTGGCGACTACAAATGATGGCCGAAATCCTCTCGATAAAGAAGAGGCATAGGCATGGCCTCTTGGTCCAATTCGTCTTCTTGACTTCTCCAACACACACTTGATCAAGGAAAAATCTCTCGACGATCCCAAATAAGAAGAGTCGTCTGAATGGCAAAAGGCATGATTCATTGATTCACGAACCATTGGAAGTACTCTAAGGTTAGGTTTAGATGTTGAGATAATATGATAATTTTTAAAAATTTTGTGAATAGTATTAAGATAAAAGTTTAAAATATTATTTTTTAATATTATTATTGTTTTGGGATTTGAAAAAGTTGAATTAGAATTTTAAAAAGTTGAATTTTTTATTATATTTTATATAAAAATTGGAAAAAAATATAATGATGAGATGAGATGAAATAGAGATGAGATTTCTCATCTTTGCCCCCAAACATAACCTAAGAGAGAATAAATACGGTATCAGTTGAACAATAAATAATGGTGATATGATGAAGAAAATATTAGATTTTAAAAATTAGCTTTTGAAAATTATTTTATGATTTAATAGTTTGTCTTTTTTGAGGATTTTAATTTTTGGCGGTATTTTATTTTTTAAGAAAAAATTTATTATATTATTATTGAATAGTTGAAGAATAATTGTCGAAATCCAAACTTGGAATTGGATAATTGCCAATTCATATTTTAGCGGTAATTGTTTGGGGGCAGATTTGTGCATTTTCCACGGTGTATAACGGTCTCCAACTGAAGCTTTAACCAGAAGGCACTGCCCTCCCTTCTACTACATCTATCTTATACTGCTACTCAGTCTCTTCTTTCACTCTCTCGATTCACAAGAACAACCAAGAAAATTCTCTCTCCTTCAAGAAACACCCAGAGACCCGAACAATGGCGAGACCCATTTTCTTTTGGCTACGGTTATTTTCACTTTTGATGTTCTTCGGTGCGGTTGTTTCTAATGATCATAGACTACTACTACCACTGCAGCCGCCTCACCAAGGTGACTCTTTCTTCTTATTCTTCTTTTTTCTGTTTGGTTTCCGAGAAATGCCGGAAAGGATAGAGAACATGTGACTGACTATTCATACAGATGGCCATCTTCTTTAATTTTCCCGAAAGCCAAAGCCCATCCTTTGAAAAAGACGATTCATTTTCTTAATTCGCTCTTTCCGTTGGGTTGCCGAGATTAGTGCAAGAACTGGCAAGAAAACCTAATTCTCTGATCAATATTTCTCTTAACTATTCAAAATATCCTTTTGTTTTGCTCAAGTTTTCTGTGTAACCTAAATAGAATTCTCTTTCCCTGCAATTCCGTAGAACCCATATTTTGTCTCCCCATTCATATTTTGCGTTTGGTGGCGGAGGAAATGAAGAAAAGGGAGGGATGGATATATCTTTAAAAACCCTAACATCATTCTCTGTCTCCAATCTTTGTACAGACCCAAGTTACCTCAAGTTTATGTTCAATGCTACCGACCTCCCATCCGAAGACTACTATGATTACATCATTGTTGGGGGCGGCACTGCTGGGTGCCCATTGGCTGCAACATTGTCGCATAAATACAAAGTACTGGTGCTCGAACGAGGCGGTGTTGCCTATGGAGAGCCCAATTTGATGAACCGCGAAGGTTTCTTGGCCACGCTTATGGAAGCCGATGCGTTCGTCTCCCCTGCCCAAGCCTTCACATCCGAAGATGGGGTCCCCAATGCCCGAGGACGGGTTCTCGGAGGCAGCAGTGCGATAAATGCAGGGTTCTATAGCCGAGCTGATCCGGGGTTTTATCACAAATCGGGTGTGCATTGGGATCTCAAAGTTGTGAACCAGTCCTATGAGTGGGTTGAGAGGGCGATTGTGTTTAGACCAGAGCTCAAGAATTGGCAATCGGCAATTCGAGATGGATTATTAGAAGCTGGTGTTGATCCCTATAACGGGTTTAGTTTGGATCACTTGGTGGGAACCAAGATTGGTGGTTCGACTTTCGACAAGACTGGGAAGAGACACACTGCAGCCGATCTTCTGAGGTATGCAAAACCTTCGAATATTAAAGTTGCCGTTTATGCAACTGTGGAAAGAGTACTACTGGCTTCATCTTCAGCACGCACGGGCTCGAGGCAATCAGCAATCGGAGTTGTTTATCGTGATCGTCAAGGGAGGTATCACCACGCGATGGTAAGCAAACAAGGTGAGGTGATCCTTTCTGCTGGCGCCATTGGAAGCCCACAGCTACTGCTGTTGAGTGGTATTGGTCCCCGGCCTTATCTATCATCTTGGGGAATTCCGGTGGCTCATCATCTTCCTCATGTTGGGCAGTACCTTTACGATAATCCCAGGAATGGCATCTCATTTGTAACACCAATTCCACTAGAACACTCACTGATACAAGTGGTTGGAATCACCAAGTCCGGGGCTTACATCGAAGCAGCTTCCAATGTCATCCCTTTTGCATCCCCTCCTCGCTCCATATTCATACAGACACCGTCCGCCCCTCTGTATCTCCCTGTGGCTACTCTCATGGAGAAGATTATTGGGCCACTTTCATGTGGATCACTGAGACTAGCTTCAACAGATGTCAGGGTGAGTCCAATTGTTCGATTCAATTATTTTCAGAACCGAGTGGACCTCGAACGTTGTGTGAATGGCACACGCAAGATTGGTGATGTGCTGAGGAGCCGGTCCTTGGAGGATTTCAAGTTTAGGAACTGGTTTGGTGGTCATGATTTCAGGTTTGTGGGACCTGCATTGCCTGTTGACCAATCTAACCAACATCAGATGGAAGATTTCTGCCGCCGCACAGTTAGTACCATATGGCACTACCATGGGGGCTGTGTTGTGGGGAAGGTTGTTGATGGCGACTTTCGGGTCTTAGGTATCAATGGACTCCGAGTTGTTGATGGGTCGGCAATAGGAGTGTCGCCGGGGACAAATCCTCAGGCCACTATATTGATGTTGGGACGGTAAGGGAATGTTTTAAATTTGACTTAATATAGTTATATCACTTGTATCGATAGTATTTTTAAGATTTTTTCTTCAAATCTAGTTGTCATTAATTAAGGAAATGTTTGTAAAAATGTTGACAAGTTGGTTTCTTTTGGCAGATATGTTGGGCTGAAGATAATGAGAGAGCGGAAGAAGATACATAAATGATCAGAGCTATGGCCAACTGTGCTACTAGTCGGGTTGTTTTGGTTTGTTTTTACTTTGCCAAGGGTTGCTGTGTTCTTGTACATATTCGGAGTTGATAGCTCTCCCAGGAATATAGGGGTTTCTAATCTGTCCAGCCAAAATAATACTCTTGTGATACGAGAATATGTTGTCACAAAAACTGAATGTGGGCATCCTTGAAGACCTCAGGCCCAATAAAATCCCAAAAATAGAATTTGTACAGTTTCTGCTTCAGATTGCTCTCACTTGCCATATTATCCATCTTGCAGCTGATTTTTTTCTTCATATTGTTCTGACTGTAATTGACGCACGATGTTGCATTATGAACACTTCATTCTATTCTGTTTATAGTGTACTCTTGGTTCCAAACAATCGACTGTTAAAAGGAACGTATCATGGAAGAAACGTGTTTGATTTCCATAATTATTTCACTAAAGTAAACTTACAAACTCATTTATATTACAAACGAGTAATGGGTATTACATTATACTTAAGCTCCTATGTCACTCTTGCCTTGTTCCGAGCGATGGACATAATGTGGTAAGAGAACGGAGTGGCTAGTAGGGGTGTAAATTGGTCCGGTGGCTATCGGTCCGTTCAGTCCAGCCTAAATTTTTGTTATTTTACTCTTTAGTATGCATAATTATTAATAACGTCAAACATTTTATATATAGTTAATAAATATCAAATAATTTTATTGTATATAGATTATTCATACTTGTTTGCAACTTAGGTATTTAAAAAAAAAAACCTAATTATTTTAATTAAGTATAAATAGTAGAGTATGTATGAATGTATAATGTATTAACTATTTACATATAATGACATAAAATTTTCACATGATTTATGATTTATTATTAATTGATAGCATATATTATTTTATATTTTATATGATCAATGATAATAAATTAGATAAAAATTACATCATTAATTTATATAATTACTATATAAAAATAATATATTAAATTATTAAAAATATTTTTAAAATATATATAGGTTCAGTCATATCCAATCCAATCCAAAATTTATAGATCCCGAGACCAGATCAAATTTCTTCGGTCCACAATTTGTCAAACCGAGACCCACTATTCTCAACTTCGGTCCGGTTGGTTTTTCGATCCAGACTAAACTCCTTACACCCCTAGTGGTTTGGGAGAATATCTCAAGTGGCCCACTTTTGGGAGAATAATAAAATGACAAGTAAATGATTTAGCTATGTTTGTTTGTTGAACTAAACTCAACTTATCTCAACTAATCTCAAACCAATAATTAATGGGACCTACCACTTTTTTAATTTTTCAGAAAAAATTAAACCTATCTCAACATTCTTCATATATTTCAACTTACAAAATTAAATTTATTCAACCTAAAAAAGTTAAATTCATCTCAATATGAGTCACAAAATATTACTATTTATATCTCAATTCATCTCATTTAGGCTGTGTTTGGATGTTGAGTTGAGTTGAGCTGATTTGAACTTTTTATGAATAGTAGTTAGTTGAATAGATGAAGTGAGTTATGTGGGATTTATCTAAAATAAACTTATATGTGTTTTGATGTTAAGATGAGTTTAATACTGTTTATATGAAATTGAAAAAAGTTGTGGATCCCAACTGTAAATATGTGTTGAGTTGAAAAGGGTTGTAAGTCTCATGTGTAAGGAAGTTTTGAATTGATATGGGTTTAGTAACTTGAAAGTTAAGTTTTTGAATAGGGTAATGCTACATCCCCCACTGGGGCTCCCGCTGGAGTGTAACACACATCTTAAGATGTGTTTTTAAATTTTTTTTTTATATATAATTTTTTTAATATTTTTAAATATTTAAAACATTATTAAAAAACACTTGTTTAATTAAAATATATAAAAAAAATTAAAAAATACTTTCTTAATCACTAAGTAAATATAAAAAATATTTTTTTATAATTTTTTATTTTACTTCATGATTAAGAAAGTACTTTTTAATAATATTGTAAAAAATTTTATTTTTTTTTAATATTTAAAATTATATAAAAAAAACTTTAAAAAATACATAAAAATATATGTATTAGAACCAAGCGGGACACGGAGTGGGAGATCTATCATTTTCCTTTTAAATATTAGACTCAACTTAAAATTAAATTAAACTAAATAGATCTTAACTAAATCTTGCAACCAAATAAATCCTTAATCTCGTCTAATTTGAACGTCTAAACGCAGCCTAGTGAATGATGTTGGAAGGAACAGAGTTTGAACTTCGAAGGAGAAAAATATAATTTTTTTCTTCACAAAAGGAAAAGGTTACAAATTGGAAACGTCATCGTTTGATAAAAAGCAGATTGCCGCCAGCCCCACAAATCGACTATAATTTAGGGATCCGCCTCTGCTACTCCCTTTGATCAACGTCGCGCCATAAGCCTTCACTCCGCATTCTCTGGAATACGTAGTTCGATCTTTTACAGTCTCGAGCCAAACCCAGTATTTCCCAAGAAGATTAACGAGAAATACCAGGAAATCTTCCGCCTCACTTCTTTTCTCTCCTTATTGGGTATGCTAAAAGATAAGAAAATTCCTAGCTTTGTGATTGGTTTTAGATAGGAGGTACAACAATGGCGGGAATAGCTATAGTCCTCGACTTATTGCGGAAAAAACCAAGTTTATACACGGGGCAAAGCCTCCACTCTTATGGGTTGTTGTCGTCCACCGCCGCGGCCTCTGCAGCTGCCGCCGCCGTTTCCGCCGGAACCCCTTTTGCCTCTAGGGCGTTGTTCGGGTACTCTCTCTCTCTCTCTCTCTCTCTCTCCTGTAAACATGTTTGTGTGCGTGAGGAATGGATGGGGTAATCAATTGGTTGGTTGATAATGGTTTGGGTTGTTTATGGATTCTATATTGGGTATCGACTTGTTTGAGGGAAGTGGGGTATGGCCAATTGATCGGTAGATTATTGTTTTTCGAAAATGGTAGTTATCCAATTGAAAATGCTAGGGTGACTACAAAATGTGCCTAACAAATGTGTAAAAATGAGTTTTTTCTTTTTCTTTTTCTTTAAACATTTTTTAAACATCCTTAACCATCAAGAAAAAAATAAAAAATATATAAATTCACTAATAGTCATTTCCTTAACCATTAAGAAAAAATAAATAAAATAAAAATATGAGTGGGTTGTGGGCATATGTCATACTATCACTTTCCTATCAAATTTGCCTTGTTTATTTTACTTTGAGTTCAAAGGCGTGGTTCAACGTTATCATCGTAAAGTGGGTATAGTCAGAGTCCATTTCAGTTGCTTTAAAATTTGATTAAGATTTAAGGCTATAAGCTTGGCCTTGGTTCTTTTATTTGATGACCGTGATTCCATGAACTACATAAAGGGCACGAGCACGAGTTAAGGTTGGCATTGTAACAGGATGAAAATGGAACGAGGATATATTTACACCATGAGTATGATATAAAATTATGTATTATTGAGTGGCAACAGGTACTTTAGCGTAGTTAATTTGTTTTTTCATTCATATGGATATAAATTTTTGAGCTTTTCTATAATTTAAGCTGGATATGGCTCACTTAGTTATTCTTGAGCAGGTTGCATTGCTTTATGAATCATTAATATATTCTCTCTGAAATCTTTGGGATTAAATCATTGTAGCTTAATGTTCAGCTGCACTGAGTGAAAAAATTGAAATAAAAAATAAAAACGGAAAAAAGAAGCTACATATTTGGCCTGCTCAAATAAGGTTAATTCTCTTTTTCGAAAACAAAGCAATACCTGCTTGGATGATTAGTAGAAAAAAAACCCCTCCCTCCTAACCCTCCCCACCCCAAGCTGTTGTAATTGTCTCTGCTTTCATCTTTTGCAGATTTTAATTTTGCCTCATTAGCTACTACAAATGCCAGTTTAAACTTCATAAACAGCATCATTCTTTTCATTGCTTCCATTTTCTTTTGAAACAAGCTACTTGGTTTTGTTATTGTACACTTCACTTTCAATGCTATAATTCAGGATATCAGTTGCTCACTGTGATGCTGGAGCAGCATTTGCTGAAGATTACATTTCCAGGATACAAAGTGCAACTGCAAATTTCTTTCAGCATGATTCTTTGAAATACGGAGTGAAAGAATACAAAATTGTGTTAAAACCTTTATTCTCAGCTTTCGAATTAAGGGCATTTGCTATGACTACCTTAAGGTCATTTTTGATGTTCTATTTGCCTCTTTTGGAGCCTCATTCAACCACGGAGGAGGATGATGATGAGTTTCTTCAGGACACTCGAGAAGAGAGCCATGTGGATTTGGTCATTCCTTTCAAAAAATCAATGAAGCAAATCATCCGCGAGGTGAGTTGTATCGATATTTCTTATATCTGTTTCATTACGACTTAGGGTTCAGCTCTTGTGCTTGCAAAGATTCTCATTACCAATTTTGTAAGCATGAGAAATTCTCGTGGGTGGTAAAATATAAAGATGCGAAATCCTAGAAGAAAAAAAAAAAAAAACCCTTCTTCGCCAGGTACCATAGATTTTACTAGCACTCTGGAATTTTTCATTGAGATGCCAATGCATGTGTTTTCTTCTTACTTATAAAAATAGTGTGTATATCTGTAGGAAAAATGAATTCAAGATTAGTAACTTGCCAGATCTTCTGTTTCTTCTTTATGCACTCACATATCTGTAGATCCATCTCTTTTGGCATGTTCCTTTTTGTTATGTTGCATTCTCAAATTTTTTTCAATCTATGTGCTTCACATCTTGTCTCATGCTGTGTTTTTTCAGACAGTTGTGTGGATAATTTGTTTTTCCAGTAGGCTAAGTGAAGACCATATCTTGATACTCAATGTAATTTTTTTTAATGAATTATGATTTCTGTCTTTGTGCTTCTTAGTCTGAGTGACCCCATTAGCTTTAACTACTGCCGGCAAGTTATTCTGGTTGCTTTGAGTCTTTGACAGTGATTACTTAATAAAATTCACTCATCCAATTATCTGACTTCGCAATCTTGTTACTCATATTTGTGTACTGCAAAGCTTTGCATCTTTTTTGTTGTTTTGCATCAGATGATTCTAGAAAGTTGAGAAATTCAGCTTGTGCCTTTAAGGGACTAACTTAATTCAGTGATCTACTGCATACCATTATAGACTACTGTTGTAACCACTCGGCGAGTGCTGGAACGAATTGTTGTCCATTACGTTTCACAGAGGATGGCATGGAAACTACTGAAAGGTACTTCATTTTTTTTTTTTTTTTTGAATGTATCTGTTCATGTTTCAGAATTCATATGACGTAGAAGAAAAATCAGTGGACATTTGACATAGAATAGAGGAGATGAGCTTTTTTTTTTCCTAATCTAGAGGAGATGAGCTTAGTTATGGCTGGAAGAGATATTGATTGTTGTGTATAGGTCTGATCAGCCTTCTGATCACATTTTTTTGTCTGTGCAGATGTTCCAAAATCTGCTGTGCGCAAGTCTGAAAGACGGATGCCTACATTGGTTTATTTCTTCAGTGTTAGCAGAACAACTTTCAGAGGTCAAGTCAAAGTTTGGTTAACAAAGTATTTTTTAAAAAAAGTAATTCAAATTTTTTCAAGAAAAAAAGAAAATCAACTTCAACCCAAATATCCTTCGAACTAAGAAAAATTTTCTATTTCGACTTTTTATCCCATTTTCCTAGATTTTAGTAAAAAGTAAAAAACACAAAAACTAAACCAACTTTTTACAAAAATCAAAACAATACTACACTGGAAGAGTATTCGAGTAACTTTTTAACTTTATCTATTCAATTTCATAAACCCCAATACAAACATATTTTTGAAAAAATCTTAATTCAAATTTTCCTATCGATTTTCACAGAACCCAATAAAAAATAAATTTCAAATTTGTGTTCTCAAACATACCCTAAGCCTTTTTATATTCGAACTCTCAATTGTTCTCAAAATTTCACTTAACTAAAATACCTAAGCCATTTATATTTGTGTTATGCTAAATTTTGTTTGAGCTTTAACCCATTGAATTGTGCCACATTTTGATATGCAGGACACTTTCTAGGGGTTGCAGCATCATGGCTTGTCCAAGTTGGCCTTGAAATCTACAGGTACTTTGGTGCTACAATTGAAGAGGAGAATGATGATCTTGATAAAGGAGAAAGAGTTAAAGTTCTGGGGAAAAAAGTTGCGGGTGCTACTGTGAGGTGTAGTGCCTCACTGGTTTTTGCTTCCATTGGGGCAGGGATTGGTGCCACCCTCTTACGTCCTTCAGCTGGCCAGTGGATTGGTAAGCTCACTCACTGCCTGGCAAGAAAGCTTTCTATGATTATTATTATTATTATTATTAACAAATTGAATCTCTGTAGATGACAACAGTTCATGGTTTTAATCTGTAATTATGGTATGAACTTTTTTTTTTTTTTTTATGTGCAGGCTGTGCTGTGGGGGATTTGGCTGGGCCCATTATCGTATCAGTTTGCCTCGAGAAAGTTCTTCACGTTGACCTTTAAGCACTGGGGTTAAAATTATTTGGGGCATATTCTTTGCGCCTGCTTAAACTTGACTGGACTGCCTAACTAACTGGTTATACAACAATGGTGAGTGAGAGGTATTTGATGATAATGCTACATGCTTAACATGAAAGCACAAGTCACTATGGCATTTCATCAGAAATTTTCCTCTATAGGGTCGGCCATTCTCATACCCTTCGTTAATGATCGTTTTGATTTTGAACAGAAGTCTGCTCCTCGGAGCCAACCAAATTTAAGGTAGAGACATGAACTGCTCAAAGTTAAGGGCATTATGGTAATATCGTATGTCGCATCCCCTACCTCATTCACATTGGGCCTCTCAAAGCCAGCCCATGTCAATTAAAGCTCCTGACTGCATTTTCTGAATATGCCGTTGGGTCCGGCGTATCATGGACAGCATGCATGGGGCATTACGTAGCCTTGTGTAAATAACAGTACACCTGCCTGCACTGAATATATACCCAAAAATCACCCCCCAGAAGTAGATCAAGAGCTCCTTCTTCCATCAGCTTAATTAGGTAGCTGGATGCCAAACACACCCTTAACATGAAAGCTCTCTCTCTCTCTCTCTCTCTCTATATATATATATATATAATATAAATGTACGTTTATAAAACTCCTACCATCAGCATCAATCCACCTTCTCCAAATCATTAATTCGACAAACTTTGTGGAGGGGTTTTCT
>QEOT01007979.1:0-77839 GCA_003123785.1 Pterocarya stenoptera
AAAACTTTGATTTGGGGAGTACTGGCACTGGTGACAACATGTTTTCAGAGAATACGGAGCCAGATCGAACATCTTGATCAGGAGTGCCGGCCCAGAACTACCACATCGCGATTTTTCATTTCTCGATAAATTCTAGGAAATTGCAGCCATATATTTATCCTGTAGCTATTCGTTCAAATTAAGACTTGTAATTAAGAATTTGCAATCCCAGGTATTTGTTTTGTTTTTGGCTAGGTGTCTAGGTTTTTTTGAGTCGTGGGTTTTGGTCTTTTTAATTGAATATTTATAATCCCAAGTTCTTGATTGTAACTACGGTTTTCCTCCGCCATAAGTGGGGGCTATCAATAAAATTGGAATATCGTCATCTTCTTAAAAAAAAATAAGATATATGATCAATTTTATTTAATTTATATGTAGTATTTAAATTATATATCATTTCTTTACCATTCACGTAATATTTCAGGTGGAAGTTATTCTATTTGTTGTACTGTATATATGACTAAATATTACACGCACACACATATATAGAGAGAGATGGCATAATACATTATATTAATGCTAAATATTCTATATTAATATTCATATGTTAATGTTATATATAAATGGCAATCAACCAATCATTGCTACACGGCAATGGCCTAATCTGGGGCACGACAATTGGATGGAGATCAAGGTGATTGACCCCACATGCATATATTACCTAATGGAATTTTTTTTTTTTTTCATTTTTTGATTTTTGTTGTCAGAATTGTTTTGGTAAATAATTAGGTCATGATTAATTTTTTTATAAGTTAAACGGGGAAGAATTACTATATATATAAAAGCATGCCGGATCATACATACATTTACTTTATTGAGCTTTACTATTTATCATCTCCACATACCATATAATGTATTTATTTTTATTATTTTTTTCTTTTATTTTATTTTTTCTAAATTAATTAATTTTTTCTACTCATCATCTATACACCATATATTTGATAAAATTAAAAAATATTACGATAATCAGGAAAACTCAAGTAATCTATTCAAATCAAAGAAATTTAATTGAGAGCCGTTTGTTTATTTCCTATTTATTTATATTTATGTTTTCTTTTCAGGCCATTTTTATCTATTGGGCTTAGCCCAATCCGATCCATAACCTTTTGTGTTTGAATTGAAAAAATAGAACACAAAACAGAACGGGCTGCTTTCCGCGGGCCACTACTAACATTCTAGATGACCGAACAATCTCTTTAATATTTCTTGTTATTTTGGTACCCGCAATAGCGTCGGTACCAACCCCAAGTACTGCTAAACACTTCCGAATTTACTATTTTAGGTCAATATTCTTTTCTATGTTGTAAAATTTAATTAAGGAGAAGTAGTAACAAAATTAAAAGATTATAATATAAAACTAATTCTCCAGAAGTTCAATATCATTCCTTTCGAATTTTTTGTATCGTAGAAATTATCTTCGACACCCTTTTATAAGCATAGGAGCATAAGAAATATGAAAGTATCATGATACATGAACTAATGAAATATATTGATGAGTTCAATAGTTTCAAGTGTTGACATGAATGAGCTTCAATTCTAAGAGGTGGAACTCAAATGGTTATCTATCATGTTTATGTATGCATTTATATCAGTTTAGTATCATTATTACAATTACACAATTTAATTCTTTTCTCGATTATATCCCGATGAATGAATCTATTATCTAGAATCTTGACTATATTTAAAAATTAGTTTTTTTAAAAAAAATACTAAAATAATTTATGGTTTTGGCTGTTAATTAGATAGATTAATTTATGAATTTTAGTTTTTAACTTTATACTTCTTAAGTTTTTAATTTTGATCAAATCAGTTCATCCATTAATAGATAGTTAGAATTCCGTCAAAATGCCACATAATCACTAATAAATTACTATCGCTCGTCATATAAAAATAAAAATAAAAATATATTAATACTAACATATGTGAAATTGAAAAATATTAAAAAAGAAAACTTAGATGTGCTTGAGAGGACCCATGAATCTAAAAATTGGGGCATAAAACTTGTTCTAAATTTCAAATATATGCTAAATCCTCCTTATACTAATAAGAGAAAGAATAAATTATATAATTTAATTTAAATTCTAACATATAAATCTATACAATAAAAAAACTCCGAGAATTCCATTCCATGAATGATAGAATGAATGGCACATAGACAGTGAGAGGACCCCTTGATGCCCCCAAAGAAGTGGGACAATCCATGATACAAGACTCATAATGCATTGTCTAGTATAGGTGGAGCCCAATCTCAATCAATAGAGATTCTACAGGGAAATACCATTTGCTTTTTCAGACCCCCCCCCTCCTTTTAATTTATTTATTTTTTTTTTTTTTTTGTGGTCATATGGATGACAATCACCAAAAGTGGCTTCCCACACCCATCACCCATGCACATGCCATTGGTGGAAGGTAGGGGAGTGGAGTCACGTCCTTTTGATAGTGGAAAAAGGGTCCAAGATAACACAAATAAATAAAAGGTAGAATTGGATCTATTTTAGTTGTTATAGTACAAGCAGCAAGAGGCCGCTTCTTTCTGTCCATGTAATCACCCCTATTATTTGAGTGAAAAACATGTCGCATTTGCATGGTTTTTAAAGTTCTAATATATGAAAAATTATCATTATTTATAAAATATATTCTTCATATTGTTCACATTATAAAACTTTATTTGCAAGAAAATAACTCTATATATAATCACGACTCTAGCTCGTTTGGATAGTGAAATGAGATGATATGATTTTAGATGAGTTAAATAAAATATTATTATAAAACATTATTATTTTTTTGATATTTGAAAAAGTTGAATTGTTTATTCTATTTTGTATCGAAATTTGAGAAAGTTATAATAATGAGATGAGATAGGTTGAGAGTGTTTCTGTATTCAAATATGATTAATTTTCTAATTTATAGATTGTCCCGGAATAAATCAAAGTTCCAAAAACTAAATAAACTAACCCATCCATTTAACTTCTCATAGTACCTTCAATTCTAGAACAATATTCATATTCATTATGTAATGGACAAAAAAAAATTCAAATTATATTTTTCCCATATACTCAGCACATAATTGAATGGGTCATACATAATAAAAAGCATTGATGTTTATTTTTCTTTTCTTTTTTATATAACTATAATAATAATAATTTGACCCACCAATTTTTAATTTTATAAATAAATTAAGGGTATGTTTTGGAGTATAATTATTTTTAAATTATTTTACTATTATCTACAAATTATTTATTATTATTTTACTATTATTCGTATTCATAGATAGTTTGAGAACTACAAAGTACAAATCCCATGAGCAAGAATGTATGCAGTACGAAGTGATTTACCTAACACGATGGAAGTTGTCCCAACTTTCTTTCCGACCAGCTCTGATGATATTAGTAATGATGGCTTGTACGAAAAGATAGTCTCGTGATCCTTTTTATGTAGTCAATGGATGGCTGTGTGCTACTAATTATTATTTCTTGTCACCTTTTAATTCTACTGTTCCCTCTATGTTGCTTCGTACACTGATTAATTAGCACCAATATCAGACCCGTCTACCAAGTTCTTTTTCCTCCATTAATAACGCTGTTTTTGGAAAAAAAAATTTTTTGATCAAATTCCCTTATTTGATGCTGTTTTTGGCAAAAGCATCTGCCCATCGATTTCTCTAGCATTATTACTCCTCCCGTTGTCTTGTAAGCATTTATATCATTAATTATTGTTTGTAAAGAGTAATATCAGATGCAGTTTTAAATATATAAATTTTGCATACTATTTAAAAAGAAAAAATTTCTTGGCAAGCGATTCTGTACATCAATATTAAATATAAGACATCTGTTTAATGAAAATATGCGAATTGAAGACGGAAATTATTTTCGTGAAATAGAAAACTTTCTTTTTTTTATTTATGTTTTCAAAACGAGTACACTTAACTTATTTATTTTATAACTGCAAATATTATTTATGATAAATAAGAAAAATGATAAAAATAAAGGGAAATTTTTCTTGCAAAAATTAACAAAAATAAAATAAAAATCATTAGAACCCGCCCTATGTGTTAGTAAAGTGGTGCCATGATGGCATTGCTATGTCTATTTACTACCTTTTACACATTCCTTGATTCTTGCACAATTCCCGCCTTGATCTACGTTTTGGCGTTTCATAAATTTGATTAAAGTTGTGATAACGTAAAAAGGAAGTACAAGCCAACATTATTAATTTCTAAGACTTACATAAAGTTTAGTTTTAAATTTGGTCTCAAAAAGTTTGATTTTCCCCCACTTTTCGTTTTAGAACAATTGAACAAGGGCACACAAGCCCCTCGGCTCGGGGGGAATCCAACACCATTAAAAAAGGTATCGTTTTCACACCGAGCCATCATTCATACATAGATTAAAACATGAAGAGAAATGGTATTTATAGTTTTAAAATGTGTAAATTTCACTTATAAATATAAGAGCATATTTTAAAGAAAATACAAGACTGTATCTAATATTATTTAAACACAAAAATAGGACATGAGAAATTAAAAAAAATAGCACCTTATTTTTAACCTTTTTGTATTTTATTTTCGTGTTCAGATTTGCGACTTAAACATTTTTCATAATATTCATTAAAGAAATATTTTTTTCGCATTAAGTTTTATCATTTCAATCACATTAATTGATATAAAATATTTTTAATGACTTTATAAACAATATAAATATAAAATAGATAGTAATATTATTTTATTGATAGCGATCCATAAGCAAAGGGTCATGCTACAGTCCCGGTGGAGTGTAGTCTTATTTTTTAACGTGTTTTTTTTTTTTTAAATTATATTAATTTTTTTAACAATTTTAAATATTTTAAAAAAATAAAATAAATTTAAAATATTATTAAAAAATATTTTCTTAATCATAAAATAAAAAATATTACTTAATAATATTATTATTTTATTTTTTTTAAAAAAATTATTAAAATTATCTATATAAAAACAAAAAATAACTTAAAAATAAAAACTATCAAAAAACAAGCCTACGCCCCAGCGGAACCCAGCGGGGCGTGTAGCATTTTCCATAAGCAAAAGGTGCTGAGAGCACATAGCCATGATTTTTTCTTGCTGTCTTTTTCCTAAAGTTAATGTAGCCGAAAGATTTTTCTCAGAACATAAATTTTAAAACGTTTTGATGCTGTCTTTGTCTTAAAAATTTGCATGTTTTTATTTATTTATTATTATTTACCATAATATATGGTGATGGTCAGCCTACTTTGCCAATCTGTCATGCAGACATATCCCGTCCCTACTTGTCTGGAAGATTCCACGACCTTTGCCCATTACCAGGGCCCCACTTCCCATATGAAACTTTGCCTTCCCTTTGATAATAATCCCCGAATACTTCACAGTTCACACACAAAGTTCAGAGATTTCTTGGAAGAAGAAGGACTGAATGACGTGCTTTTAAGAGTTTTCTGGTGCAAAAAATGCAGAGGAGTGTAATATATAAAAATAAATTTATAAATTAACGTAATTTTATGTAAATTGTTAACTTTTTAACTTTATAATAAAAATAATTTTACAATTTGACGTACTACTTCAAATTATGTCACTTTATAAATTATATTTTTATAATTCTTTGCGATTAAAATATTTATAAAAAATATAAATTCTTTTTTTTTTTCAAAATTGGTTAATTAATAATCTTTCCCAGAACAATCATTTGCTATATATAGGAAATGTCAATCTTTTTAGCCACCTTTTGAATAGAAGACATGACATTTGTATAATGGTAGCACCAGAAGTGACTATGTGCAATGTTACTGAAATGGTTGCTTTGTTTGGTAAGTTGTTATGGGAACAATTTCAATCTTTACTTTTGACATCTTTCTTAGACATAAGGGGAACTGACAGGACAAATTGATTGGATCTTTAACATCTTCCTATATATGCCCTCAAGGTGGGAAAAAACTTGTAATTTTCTACAATTATTTGTGTAACCTAATCCTACCTTGCAAACAATCCATGTGTGAGTGGCTATTGATTATACAATGTTTTCTCCAACCACCCTTAAGTGTAACATAGACATGACTAGCACATTCCTTTGTCATGAGAATTCATATTTTCCCAATTTCTATATTTAGAAATTAATACTATAAATCATGTTGTTTGGACTCATTGTCTTACTCTTTTGTGAACATCTAGAAAAGAATCTTTTTAAATAACTCACCTTTTATAAATTTTAAAAAAAAAAAAAACCTAAAAATTGGCTCCCAAAAATAATTTTAAAAAATATTATCTATCATCATTTTAAATTATTATTATTATTTTGATATATCATGTTATTAAAATAATTAATTAAATAAAATAATATTTTTAAAACAATTTGAAAACACTTTCTGGCATTTAAAGCAAAGTTTGAGTACAGTGTCATCATACTTCACCAATTGAGCTCGATTGCAACTTTGTTTCCATGAAATATTGGAGATTTTTTTTTCCCTTTAAGGTCTAAAGTTCAATATCTAATGTGTGTAAACAATTCTTTGAAGCCATATCCAGAGTAAAAAGTCAGCGATTTAACCAGTTTTATATAGTGAAACTTTTAAGGATGCGGTGTATGGGACCAAAGTTTACTCTGCAGGAACCAGTATGAAAGATCATGCCTTAGAGAGGTTTTTGATATTAAAAAATAAATAAAAATTGGAGACTTCCAATGTTTAATGAAAAGTTTATAAAGATAAGATATTAAAGTATTAAACAAAAAGGCAGAATGATAACGCGTGAGGAACAATTAGACGACAAAGTTTGCTTTCAAAGTGATTTTGAAAACTAGGAAATAGAATATAAATAATATCGGCATTTGAGAGCAAACAAAAACTAAACTATTTGTTGAGATTAATAATTATAAGACCACCAAATTACAACAAATTAACTACATTTGTAGTTCCTAGGTTTGTCCCAATTCTTCTGAGGAGGGTAGTCCTCATGTCGTATTTACAGTGGACTACTGTATTTATATATACGACAGGACGTATAGTTTCTTTCCTGCCCTTCCCTCTATTCAAGGACAGTACGTTGTTCCTAATGTTTGATTACAACCCAAGACTATTAATGCTATTATGTCCTTTCCTATATCATTTATTTTAGAAAAATACTATAGACACAAAAAATTTTACATATTGATGTGGTGTGTCACATCTCTTTTATTATTATTTTTCTTTCTTTCTCTCCTCCCCTCATGCCGCTACTCCTGACTTCTCCTTGTGGTGGCCATGCGACCACTTCAGGATGGGCAGAAGACACCAACGGTCCAAGCGGCACTATCGACATAGAGTTTACGGTAGCTCGCCGTGTACGTTGGTGGTCAAAGATCACATTTCGCACACTATATGCATGGTCGACCACGCACCGCTAAATAGTTGGGATGGTGGGATTTGACCCGATGTAGTGTCTTTTGGCCGTTTGTGGTGGTTGAGAACCACTCCAGGAGGGTAGACGACGCCAAAGATGAGAGAGAGAGAGGTGGACAGATGTGGAATCATTTTGTGCCTATAATATCCCTTAACAAGTGCACTTTTTTTCTTTCAATCATTTTTTATAAATCTTTAAACATTTTTAAAAAAAATATCAATTCACTAATAATAACTTATTTAATCATTAAGTTAGAAAAATAAATAAAAATTCAATTAATCACTTTTATCGTTCAAATTATCATTTTCCTATATAATATTACGTAAAAAAACATATACAAGAAAACACACATATACATGTGGGTTACAAAGACATCATAATTGTTTTAAGAAAAAAAAAAAAAAATACAAAAACTCCTACATTAATGAGTTGATCCGTAATACCTTTTACTTTCTATTCGAAGCTATTTTTACTTTTTACAGATCAATATTCTCAGCTTTATCATCTGATCTCTTTTCATTATTATTCCTTGTTGCTTAAATTCTCGTCTTGTCTCCACCATCTTTTTTATCATTTATAATCTCTTTAATTAATTATATATTCATGTCTTTTTCTTCAAAGTAGTTCATCTCATCAATTAACGATCATTGGTCATTATAGAAGAAGAGGAAGGAGGGTTGTGCTTTTTGAAGCCAACTTTTTCTCAAGAAATAATAAAAATGGTAAGTGCATAATCATGTAATGAAATATATTTGTTTACAATTTAAAATTTACATTTCAAATTAAATTATGCTACGTAAATGGTGTGCGGTGCATGTAAATGCCTTTAAATATAATTATTGAATTAAATAAATTATTTTATTTGAAAGCCTTTACATCTTACTATTATTATTTTTTATGACTATTATTAGTTTATTATTATGACTTTGTTGTGTTTGAATTAAAAAAAAATTAATATTTTCTTATAAAATGGTTGTAAATTAATGGTTGTGTTCGTATATATTGGTCTTATTTGAGAAAATGCAGGTGACTTATATATATATATTACCATTCAAAATAATTTTTTTTTTTAATTTTTTGGTTGGTCCTGTGCACCCTTCCGGTATTTCTGAATTTCGAAAACAAACTATTATGTACCAAAATATATTTTCCCCTAATTTTTCGGAATATATTTTGAAATGTTAAATTGAGAAAGAGAAATGTCTTTTAAGAATAGTATATAATAATATAATAAATGAATATTATGCATCAGTTACTATTCATTTTCACACTCTACAGATATAGCTTTTTCATAAGGTTTGTAGATGTTTTTCATAAGGTGCGAGAATATTTTTTAAAGAGTTTTGCTACACAACTTCCACCACATTCCACACTCCACATATTTTTAAATTTTTTCATATTTTAAAATTTTTTTGAGTTTATTCTTTTTAAACTATTTTAAATTTTCTATTCATTATTCATATAATAAATATTTAATAAAAGAAAAAAAATTATAAAATTAAAAAAAATATGGTGTATGGAGATTGCAAAAATTTTTTATTTTTTAAAAGATATAGAGTGTAAAATGATGAATAATGATTAATAAAAATAATTTTTCTCATATATAAACATATAATAGACCCCGAGGGAATCCTAGGTCGTGTTTGGAATCTGTATGGACAGATTTGTTTCTTTCTTAAAAACAACAAAAATCCTAGAGACAGTCTCCTGGCCCTTGGGTCTTGGAACTGCATTTTATTTATTTATTTTTATTTTTATGTTTTGACAATTGTGATTATTGAGTGACGAAGGAAGCCTCCCATTACCGCAAAAACCTTCCTCATTTTCTAATTCTCGTATTAATATTTTCTTCTACAATGCTGGAAATAAGAATTTTCAATGGAGTGCTATTACTTTAACACTCTAAATATAACACCTTGTAGTATTATGGATGTAACAAATATTGATTTGCATACCATATATATATATATATTTTAAGAAAAACTATAATTGTTCATTTATTAGAGAATTTACATCTATGACCGAATACATTATGGAATGTCCTCATATTAAACATGAAATTATAAACTAAAATAATGCATTTAGAGATCCGTCAGTATAAGTTCAAAATTTGTGACTGTTAGTGAAAACAACACATTTGTCTATTTTCAACCACTAATGTTAGATCTAAAATGTTTGGTGGTGGCGAGTCTGGTGATTTGGCGTGTGTGTCGAGAAGAACTGCCGGAAGGGGAGGCGCGTGAGGACCATGTGCAGATGTGGGCGACACGTGAGAACCACAAGTAGTGATTTTCATAAAACCACAACTTTCCTCTTAACGATTTTCAACCTGTAATGCTTATGCCGCTATGTCTCTTTAGAGTTGTCGGAAAGCTATAGATTTGTATTTTTCAATTTAAAAAAAATAAAATAAAACTAAACAAAAGAAATCTTGATAGATAAAATGAGTGAATGAAGGGAGGAGGAGGAAGAAGTTGAGGTCTTCTCCCACTCCAGCGAAAATCAGATCTAGAACTCTTAATTTTTTATGAGAGTGAGAGGGAAAGAGGCACCTAGGGTTTTTTTTTTTATATATTTGTGATTCAATTTGCATACCAAATTAAATATTAAAAAAAAATATTTTCTTAAATTTCTGTCATGCTAATAATGTTATCAAGACGCTACACTGGAGGTGATAAATAGAATTTTCTTATTCGGTGTCGCATTAAATTTGCTAATCTAAACAGTTTTTCTTCCTTCCAATTTTATCAAAAATTAAAATAATTTATTAGTTTTGAACACTTAATTCTTAAATTTTCAACAGGGATTGAAAATACGAAGACTCCATTTTCAAAATTATCACAAAAAAAGGGATAAATTATTAATATATGTACGAACGTCAACAGTGTGAGTGTGCCTACCACTATTGTTCATAAAAATTTGGAGGCTATTCTGAATACTTGGAAATGACCTTTGGATGTATTTAATATCCCATGATATATTACTTTGTCAGTGGGACTGTGGGGGCAGTGGGAGAGTTTATGTAGCCTTCAATTCATTCACTCATTACAGCCCGTTTCTCGTGAAAGCCTGCGGGAGTGAGAGAAGAATTTCATTCCTGATTTCTAATCCTCAGACCCACAAATCTCTCTGTTTTCTCTTCTCTTTGGCCGTCTGCGTGTGTAAGAAAAAGAAAAACATCTGGTCCGTGAAGCCTGTGCCAAAGCATTGTTCCCTTTACTCTTTTTATTTCCTATCTAGTTTCTCGTTACCTTCGTTCAAACAATCACAGCAGCCCTGCCTCTCCAGTCATTTTCATGTTTGGCTCTAAAACCATGTTCTCTCTCGATAGAACGATTCGCATTCCATACTAGACTCATGTTCCATAACGCAGGCCCTTTTGTGTCTCTTTTGTCTGTTTCTTCTTGTTCTGGTTCTTGGAAGCTTTCCCTTAGATATGGGTCTCTTTGAGTTTTGGTTCTGAGTCTTGATTCGTACAGTTTTCCCCCCGAAATTAAGGGATTGGTGTGCTCTGTAATTCCTGGGTTTCAACAAAATCTAAAATGGGGTTTCTTGAAAAAGTCGAGGGGTCTTAGATTTCTAGGTTTTTTTTTTCTTGGTGGGTGCCTTCTATGGTTCTCAAAAGGAGCTCAGAAGCTCCATTGAAGTGGGTGATATAAGCAGTTAGTGAGAAGAAATTTTGAGGAAGAAAATAATCATAAGAGAAGTCGGATTCTCAATATTTTGGCCTTTTGATCACTGTTTCTGAGCTTGGGGAAGAAAATTTGAGTTATTTCACCGTAGTTAACTGCGAAAGAAGGCAGCCCACTGATGGCAGTTTGTTGCTTGTTCTCTCTTTTTCTAGTTGGGTTTATATCAAAACTTCAGCTTGTGGGTGCTCAGCTCCATGATCAAACTGCGCTGTTGTCCATTAACAACGAGCTTGGAATACCTGGCTGGGGAGACAACTACTCAGATTACTGCTCTTGGCCCGGCATTGGCTGCGGTTCGAACAATTCGATGGTGGAAAGGCTTGATCTTTCTCGCCGAAACCTCCGAGGTAATGCGACTCTAATTTCTGAGCTGAAAGCTTTGAAGTGGCTTGACCTTTCTAGTAATGATTTCCATGGATCAATTCCTTCAGCGTTTGGGAATTTATCTGAGCTTGAATTTCTTGACTTGTCATTGAATAAGTTCGATGGCTCAATTCCTAGAGAATTGGGTAGCCTCAACAACCTTAGAACATTGAATCTTTCGAACAACTTACTTGTAGGAGAAATACCAGACGAGCTTCAGGGCCTTGAAAAGTTACAGGCTTTTCAAATTTCTAGTAATAAACTGAGTGGTTCTATCCCAATTTGGGTGGGCAACTTGACCAAACTCAGAATTTTCTCAGCCTATGAGAATGATTTAGGGGGTAAAATCCCGGATAATCTGGGCTTGGTTTCCGAGCTTCAATCGCTGAATCTACATTCAAACCTGCTTGAAGGACCGATACCTAAGAGCATTTTTGTTTTGGGAAAGCTGGAAGTCCTGATTCTGACCCAGAATAAATTAAGCAGTGATCTTCCTGAAGAAATTGGGAACTGCAAAGGCCTTTCTGGTATCCGAATAGGCAACAATGATCTTGTAGGCACCATTCCGAAGGCGATTGGAAATATTAGCAGCCTTACATACTTTGAGGCAGATAACAACAAGCTCTCTGGGGATATTGTCCCAGAGTTTGCGCAATGCTCTAATCTCACCCTCCTCAATTTGGCCTCTAACGGATTTACTGGAACTATTCCTCAGGAGCTTGGACAGCTCGTGAATCTGCAGGAATTGATTCTCTCTGGCAACAGTTTGTTTGGTGATATTCCGAAATCAATTCTTGGTTGTAAGAGTCTTAACAAGCTTGATCTAAGCAATAATAGATTCAATGGCAGTATACCAAATGAAATCTGCAACATGTCAAAATTGCAGTACTTGCTCTTGGATCAGAACTCAATAAGAGGGGAGATACCTCATGAAATTGGAAACTGTGTGAAACTCCTTGAATTGCAAATGGGTAGTAACTATTTAAGTGGAGCAATACCTCCTGAGATTGGTCATATAAAAAACTTACAGATAACATTAAATTTGAGCTTCAATCATCTCCATGGGCCGCTGCCTCTTGAGTTAGGGAAACTGGACAAGCTGGTTTCTTTGGATGTCTCTAATAATAGGCTCTCCGGTAGTATCCCATCTTCATTTAAGGGCATGTTGAGCTTGATAGAGGTCAATTTCTCAAATAATCTGCTCACTGGCCCAATACCCAACTTTGTACCATTCCAAAAGAGTCCAAAATCAAGCTTTCTAGGGAACATAGAGCTCTGTGGAGAGCCATTGACACCTCCATGTGCAAGCTCTCATAGTTCTGACAGTGAGAATTACCATCACAAAGTCTCTTACAAGATCATACTAGCTGTTATTGGTTCTGGTTTGGCAGTTTTTACATCAGTAACTGTAGTTGTTGTGCTGTTTATGATGAGAGAGAGACAAGAAAAAGAAGCCAAAGCTGCTGGAATTGAAGATGATGTAACCAATAATCGACCAATGATACTAGCAGGCAATGTCTTTGTTGAGAATCTCAGACAAGCAATTGATCTTGATGCTGTTGTAAAAGCAACTTTGAAGGATTCGAATAAACTCATCAGTGGGACTTTCAGCACTGTTTACAAGGCAGTTATGCCTTCTGGGCTAGTTCTGTCGGTGAAGAGACTTAAATCCATGGACCAGACTATCATTCATCACCAGAGCAAGATGATTAGAGAGCTCGAAAGGCTCAGCAAACTCTGTCATGATAATCTAGTGCGGCCTGTTGGATATGTTATTTACGAAGATGTTGCTCTTTTAATCCATCATCACTTACCGAATGGGACATTAGCCCAGCTGCTTCATGAATCTACCAAGCAACCTGAATATGAACCCGACTGGCCTACACGATTCTCCATTGCTGTTGGTGTGGCAGAAGGGTTAGCTTTCCTTCATAGTCTGGCAATTATCCACCTTGATATTTCTTCTGGCAATGTTCTTTTGGATTCTAATTCCAAGCCTTTGGTTGGGGAGATTGAGATATCAAAGCTCTTAGATCCGTCCAAAGGCACTGCAAGTATTAGTGCCGTTGCAGGCTCATTTGGCTATATTCCACCAGGTATTTCTTATGCATTCGATAGCTCTGTGTATATATACTGTTGTTCTGACATTTTTACACCATCCACACCTTCTCTCATCTTTGATTCTTTTGTCTTTGTTATCATAGAATATGCATATACAATGCAAGTTACAGCACCAGGAAATGTTTATAGCTATGGTGTAGTTTTGCTTGAGATCCTTACTACCCGAGTACCAGTTGATGAGGCTTTTGGTGAAGGGGTAGACTTGGTGAAGTGGGTTCATACTGCTCCAGCACGAGGGGAAACCCCAGAGCAGATACTTGATGCAAGGCTTAGTACAGTTTCTTTTAGTTGGAGGAAGGAGATGCTTGCAGCTCTGAAGGTGGCATTGCTCTGCACTGACAACACACCAGCTAAGCGGCCAAAAATGAAAAAAGTGGTGGAAATGCTTCACGAAATAAAGCAGAACTGATGGATGATACCCGTGCGAGTTCTTTAGGAGGATGGAGGCTCTGGAAACTGGGAAATCCTCATATATTAAAAGGAACGAGATTCATATCTTTAATATTTGGCTCGATTCCGAATTTGTCTTCCACAGATCGAGGCAGTGGCATGTCCTACGTTGTTCAGGGCCTCAGGGTAGCTAGTTAAAATACCTCTTGGATCATTTGTCCGGTTGTTCTGTATCAAAAGGGCTTATGATAAATGGCAGCTTCTTGTAATCTGTTTGAGTTGGCCAAACAAATGAAATCGGGTAGTGGGTTAATGCAATCAGGAGAGTCCTCGAAGACTGAGGACTACTCTTGAGTTTCTGTATCACACATTAGGCTAGCAATTGAAGTGCTGAAAAGAGCAATGCTGGATGCTCTGATTTTTGTGTGCCAGATCCATTCTCCAAATTCAATTATCAGTTTGCTATTGATCAAAGTTCCACTCATATAATCGTACCATATTCCACCCAATTTCTACCCATGTTGATTCTGTATTTTATTTCCGAAAACTTAATTTACCTCCATGTTTGACAATAAAAGTTAAAAAAATGAAAAACAATTATCAACATGTTATATATATAATATGTAATATTTAGTCATATAGTACGTTATACAACAAACAAAATAACTTCCACCTGGAATATAAAATTAAAGGTAAAAAACGATACATAATTTGGATAATACGTACATGCAAATTTAATGAACCTAATCATATCTTAATTACAAGTTTTAATTAATATCTACGATACAATTGCGCGCATATGTTCAGGAATTGTGAACATCTGATCAATTTCCACAAATTCCTCGACAAATGAAAAATCATAATCTGTTAGTTTTGGGCACTCATGATCTTCTGTCATATTCTCTGAAAACATGACACAAACATTCTGATCCAAACCTCCAATAACATTATGATCATCACTCGCATCGAACATAAACAAATTAAGGTAGATGAGGTTCAGGATCAGCAAACCCAGAAGGTCGGGCATTGTTGAAAATTAGAGTATCATCAATATATATAATCGGATGCAGTGCTGCTTGTTCCAGAGTGAATTTCAAATGAAGAGATTATTAGTGATCTGAAGTGGATCAGTACAATTTTATTTTATTTTATTTTTAGAGAAGATGACGGTACTTCAAATTTATTGATAAACCCTCACTTTTGGTGAAGGATTACTGTGATTACAATCTGCCACTTAGGTTACAAATAATAATAATAATAAAAAAAAACCAAATATAACATTACTACAAAAAAAACCTCATTAATAAACCTTATTATAAATCAGATATGACAAAAGAAAAAAGAAAACGAAAGTTGATGGTCATGAACGAGTGGAGGCAACTGATGCTCAAGCTGCAGTGTCTGATATGAATCATGTCCAGTATGGCCTCCTCGACCAGGAATATTAGGAGCATTGCTATGCATCATCCTACACACCACACACCAATGTGTTTTTTATTTTTTTTCAATTTTTTTTCAATTTTTTTTTATTTTACTCATCTTGAAATATTTATATTTTTTTATTCTTCATCTATATAATACACATTTAATAAGATAAACAAATAAATAAAAAATAAAAAACACATTGGTGTGTGGTGTGTAGGATGATGCAAAGATTAATTCGAATATTAATACTAGTATTTGATGACATATTTTTCTGTACTTTCTTCGCTGTTTGATATATCTTGTAGAGAACCAAGCCATCCAGCTGCATATATATATATATATATTTATATAGAAAAATCTACTCAACCTTCTACTATTCACACAATCACCACATACCACAAATTTTTTTTATTAAATATTTAATATATGAATAATGAATAGAAAAATAAAATTAGTTTAAAAAGAATAAACTCAATTTTTTTTAAAATATTAAAAAATATTAAAATTTTAAAAAATATGGTGTGTAAAGGTTGAGGAGGTTATGTAGCATTGCTCATATATATATATATATATATGTGTGTGTGTGTAAAATAAAAAATTAAATATCTTTGATATGGGCTGATACTAAACCCAAAGTACAAATATATATAATCTAAGGCCGAGCCGTCAATTAACATCATCAATAATGTAATTTTTATTTAATTTATTATTATTGACCTTATAAAATATTTTTTTATTGAGTTTGTTACATAATCTACAGTATTAAGTCACTTAGTTTAATTTAATATTGTAAATTAAAATTTTTTATTAATTGATTTTTAAAAAAAAAAAAGATCAGACCGATAGCTACCGGTCTGGTCCCTATGGGTGTTCGGCCTGGTTTGGTTCAAAAAAGGGATGGATCAAAAATTTTCGGTCCATCGCCAGACCAGACTGGCACCCCTATTTAGAAGTATGTTGCATGAAGGGATCATAAAATACCAAATTTACAATGACCGTTAATCCACTGATTTGACTATTTTTGCCAGTTCACCTGCATGGTTTCGAGCAACAAAAAATCTTCACAATTTTTTATTGTTCACCCACACTCCACATTTCATATTTTTAAAAAAAATCTTTATCAAAATTTTTTTATATGAATAGTGAATAGAAAATTTGAAATAGTTTAAAAAGAATAAAATCAAATTTTTTTAAAAAAAATATTAAAAAATTTAAAAAAATATAGAGTGTAGAGTGTGGTGAATGTTGTGTAGCAAAATCCTCTTTCTTATGTATTTTGTATCTAAGATGTGATTAATTAAAGTTTGATTGTTAATCATGTTTCAGGACTTATATATATACAACAACAAAATGAGTATTTACGATGATAGATAATTAAATATGGCGAGAGCAGATTCGTTTTGATAATAAATAATTATTTTAACAGAAAATAATTAACTATAAATAAACAGTTTTCATGCTGTAATATAAATATATATATATATATATATATATGTTTGATCAACAGCTGATCGTTCAGTTACATGCATGCCAAAAGAGTGAAACGAGGATGAGTAGTGCTTCATTTGTACTCATACTAATCAATGCCGCACTTTTCATTCTGAACATGTTATATACAATTTTATTATTATTATTGTTTTTATTTAAGACCCTTTAAATTGATTGAATCATGACTTTATATATTCCCTCAAATAATTATATACGTATGCATGACGTGTAGCCGACCAGTTTCCCTTAAAGAAGGGTTGCCTGTCTCTTTTGAAATCTGTAGGCCGGCTTAATGTTCTAATTAATTAGTTAGTGGTCCAGTACTCCAATCACTTAGCCAAAAAGTACTTTAATAATGCTTAAATTAATTAAGTACTATTAATGGGAACGAGGATAAGCATGAATATTTTTTTTTTTTTTTTTTTTGTTTCAAAAAATAAATTTCCAATACATATGCACCCGATCGAATCTATAAATGTCGGGCGCAAGGGTCCACTAAGATTGCATTATTAATGCTTCAAATTGTCATGCACGATCCAAGTAACATTATTTTACAAAAATACCTTAATTTTATATCAAATATTGTGAAAAGTATTTTGGGTATCATTAATACTATTTTTAGTTAGCAGCTCGATCGTTGGTTTATCGGCCCATGATCAGTCAATATATATAATCTTAGAGACGTCAAAGACTACAACATTAATGATAATCGAAGGCGCATGGTTCCGTACATATGTAAAATACTTATAAACCCATTATATATAATCTTAGAGATGGCAAGACTCAAAATAGCCAAAGACTACTGCATAAAATTAAAAAAAAAAAAATGAAATATATATTATCTATACATATATATATATATGATTAGTAAAAGAATATATATATATATATGAGAAATTTCTCATATTCTGTACTGTAGGTATATATATATACCTTTGTGTCCCTGTCGGGAGCACCACTTGCCGTAGTTGCAGTACTTGGATTAATCACATTCGGTTTATTCTTCGAAAGTAGTTTGTATTCGTGCATGATAGAGGTTGCAATATGTTATAAGATCCGTTAATTTATCACAAATACGATATGATAAAAGCGGGTTAGGATTTAGTCTTAACGGTTTCAGGTCAAAACAGATTGACTTGTTAAGACACGATTGTTTAACAGGTTGATAACGAGTCAACCCGTTTTGATATATTATAACCCGTTATGACCCGTTAAGAAAGTTAAAGTTATAATTATACCCTTATACCTAAAAATAAAATTGTTGAAATTTTAATTTTGATATTTTTTTGTTCAGGTCTGTTAAACCAATTTACATAAACGGATCAAAACGGATTGACACGACACGACCTGATATATTAATGGGTCGTATTAGGGTTTGAGATTTTGACACGATAAGCTTAACGGGTTGAGTTAGGGTTGACTTATATAGTATAATATATATGTCTTGATACGACACATACACGACCCGTTAATACAATTTGACACCCCTAATACATAATCCAGGTGGTTTTGGTAGGACGTTCTTGTGGTTTCCCTTCATAAAAGACAAGTGCCTTCTGGTACCCAATAGTGGGGTTGTCATTTGGGTCCGGACGATCTCCTCCGGTAGCCTTCCAAAACCAATTGCCAGCAAAACGGGTCGGACGGCTCCCATTTCGGTACCTCCTATTCCTTGGGGTGAAGAAATACATTTCTTTATCATAATTCTGACGTTGAAACATATTTGTCTATAATATAAAAGCATAGATCATCATGAATAAAAATGTACAATGGCATTCAAACGGAATAACAGCTTGCAGGAACCAAAAAACAGATCAGACACTTTCTCCATAACGGGCATGATCACAATGTTAACTGATCTCACAGCAAACCTCTGTGAGAAGCCGGAAAATAAACGACATATTTTGAGAGAAAGACGCACTAACTAGCGAGTTGCTTTGGACTGTACTTGTATATATCAACGTCTCGAACTATATTGGGGCACGGAAGAGGCTGATTCATGATCCTCTTAATCAAATAATGACGGATCAACTCTTCATAAATCGGGGAAAAGGCAACCAGGCGGAAAGAAATACATTATGCTGTCTGTCTCCCAGTTCAGCTCCTCCATGGTCAAACCTTAAGAATTCCTAGTTAGTTATTCTTCTTTAATGAAGGTTTAAACTTGAAAGGAAAAGGTTTTTTGTTAACAGAGAGATGTTCTATTAATCGTGGAGGTAATGCAGGTATATATAGAGGTGAATGTCGGTGAAGGGGCTGAGAGCGCTACGGGATTTAATTATAAAAAAATATGCATGGGATTATATATTTATCATGTGTCCTTCCTTAGTTAGAAACGTACGTGCGTGCTAATATACATTAAGGTCAAAGGTGATAAGATAGATTAGTTTAGAAGGGTTCAACTACAATAATAAGTCGATGGCATGATACTTTCCTATTCATGTCTTTAATTTCGTTTCTCAGGCTAGCTAGCTAGTTATAAGTGCTCTTGGATCATCGATCTGTCCGCGCGCTTGTTCTTTATCAAACGATTCCCATATCATAAGCCGTTTGATAGTTTGCTGGTGAAAAGTACGAGAGTATAGTTTTATCCTTCCTAATTCCCAAGTTTAAAAGGATTGGAGGGGGCGACTCAAGATCAATATGGCTTTCTTGTATGGGAATCATCATATATAGAGTAATATCCTCCCTACTGAATACCGGATAGGAGGAGTCATATGATGAAAGGGAAATGATAAACAGATAAAGTAACTAACAACTTGTAAACAATTATGTAATAAATAATATTATTTTAAATTTGATTTTGACTTTTAATTTTGATTTGTTGTGTTTAAATACAATAAAAATATTATTATATTTTAAAATTGTCTATAAGCTGTGAATGATTTGTTGGAAAGAAAATATTTGAGAATATATGAAAATACTTGAGAACAGTTGTGTTCCCAAACGGGCTCTTAACTATTATTCCCTCTCTACGTCAACTATATTTGTAAAAAATCTTTTTTTTATCTCTTTAAATTTTTTTAAACTTCGAAATTAATATTCCATCATTTCAAACTTCATCACAAGGTTTTATTTATTTATCTTATTTTGTATGGAAAGAGTGAATGATAAATGATTGAGATCAGTGATAATCGAAATGCAATATTTGATCTAATTCAGTACTAGTTCATAGAAGATAGTAGAAAGCAATTACAAAAATTTTCATCCCTGATTTTTAGGATAATTGAAGGAAGAATTTGTAAGATGGGTCTCTAATATCCCAAAAAATATATATATATATATTTATCTATGATTAAGCCAGCTCATGAAGTTGCATATAACTCCATGGGAACGATGTTTAAAGAAACAAACGTATTAATGTTGCTTTTCACACTAAAAGGATCTAACTCGGAATGGGAACCTCTGAACTGTGGCTTGAAACTCTGAACAACTAGAGGCGATAAAATAAGAGCACCTCATCTTGAATGTGGGCATGCATAAGTTAAAATGGAGAAGATCAATGAAAAGAAATAGATATAAAAAGGTAACAAACTCATCTCATATTTATTGAAACAGTCGCTCTGCACCTGCAATGTACTATGAAGCAAGCACCCTATAATTACTAATTTGCATAAAAAAAAAAAAGGATACTCCTATACCAGCCTTTGAGTTTAAAGATCAACGGCTAGCTTCTGTTGAGTATTGACAACTCACATCTAACCCCACTAAAATGTCAACAGCCAGCAGCTTTTAGAAAGTGATCATATGGACTTGATGCTGGTAGTTTGAAGAAATGGGGATGATGCTGGTATTCTGCTGCACACGGCATTGGAACAGGGCCAGGTGATGGTTCACATGAATTGCCAGTGAAGTTTTGGTCAAGGAAAGGATTGCCAGCCTGCATTTCCATTTGAGTTCACAATATTAGAAGCTTCAAAAAAACTTGTGGATTCTGGTAGCAATGTTATAGAAGTGAAGGCACAAGACAGCACATTAGGGTCTCTATATCCAAACATACACCTTTTTAGAATTGATAGTATTTTAGATGCAAATTGGAAACTGGAAGACTATATCGCATACCGAATGAATTAATCCTAACTAGAAAGGTAAGTGCATTGTGCATATGACATATATCACGCAAGTACGATTTTAAGTTTTCTGGAGAAATAAAAGTATCTCAATGGAACCCACATCAACATGGGGATAGGATGCCATCTTCTTCACCTCAGGCTCATGATTTTGTAAAGTGAAGTTCATCCTACTCTCCCGTATCTGTCGTGTAATCATCACATTAGACATCTTCTGCTGCTTTCCCATGAGTAGTGTCTCACAATGAAGGGCCATTTCCTTGTAAGGCACATCAGGTGCATTTGAGACCGAAATTCGTCCAACTTGATGTGTTGTCTCCAAGACCTGCACATATACAATATACTATAAATTATTTTGTGGGATACTCACTCGAAAACTGAAATAAGAGAGCATGAAATGGTAACATACTGATTCTAGAAGTTGACTGACACTCAAAAGATTGGGAGTTTCCATGGCCAACTCTGAATTACGTTTGGTCTGACTTTCACATGAATCATCCTCTGTCGTAAACATTGGAACAACCTGGAAGAAAACAATAATGTCATACAAGTCCCAGGGGTTAACAAACATGGGGCTACAAGACACGCACGATAATTACCTCCTTAAGAGATTCATTATTTTCTGAATCAACCTGACGTATACTATGTGAATTGCCAATGAGAAACTGGCTTCCCAGTGGACAAACATCATCGGGTGAGAATTCTTCGAGCAGCTGCTCCCTTATGGTGGACAATTCAGACTGCCAAAAAGCCAAAATTTATTTACACTAAAAGATAACGAGACAATTTTCATTGACGCAATCCAAGATGCTTAAGCAATTTGTATAAAACTTTACTTCTGGAAAATGATCCAAGCTTTTCAAAATCTCAGAAACAAAGAACTCCCTAGTTTGGTCTTCAGTGATCTCTTTTTCTGAAAGATATTTTGAAGCTGAATTATCATCCTCTTTGGATCCATAAACACTAGCAGGATGGTCGGATCCTGTTTTAACAGCTTGTAACTTGCAATCTTCCACCACATGAAGGAATGGATCAACCTGATCCAAGTAGCAATATTAGGACAAAAATGAAGAAATTTCACTTAATAAATATTTAGAACACAGGTGACATGACAAGCAGCCATAAGTATTGGCTCTCTTCTTTACTTGAAAAAGTAATGCTGTTCATCGGCAATGATTCATACCTACCATTTTATAATTAATTATAATTGACCTCAAGCACATGAAAAAGATGAAGAATGCATTGAGTCATTTTCAATGTTCAAGAGGAGGACGACTGGTATTACCAATGATCACGACTTCATCAGTTTTGACTCATACTTACCATTTTATCTGAAAGTGCAGCCTTGGCAATATGAACAAGAGGAAGAATATTGTATGCTTTAGATAAAAATAGAATCATTGAAGCTGCCAACGTGAAGAGAGATCTGCGACGTGAAGGTGGTAGTGACCCTGCAATAGAAGTAGGGATACAGCTTGAGCTGAAGCGTAGAGATCCCATTAACAGGAAATCAGCCTAGTTCATTATTTGCTTCATGAGCATGCAAGAAATTGGACAAGAACGGCATAAATAGAATAAAGTACAAGCTAATTGCGCCCAATCACTTAAAAAATGTCCAATCACTTTTGAAGTTTAAATATTCAAATGTATATCTACATCTGCCAATAGCATTGCATAGCTTGTTAGTCTAGTATCCCTATGTTATGCACCAAGTTATAAACGTCACAAGAGCATGTGATATATGTGCCTCCCAGCTAGTTTGAATATAAAGTCCAGACCTATTCCATCTTGACGCATGGAAGTGATATAACAATGACAACTTTGAGAACTGACCTTCTTGAAGAGAAATGTTTCGTAAGAAAAATGCTAGCTGGAAACTTTGAACAAGAACTTCATTACTGGAATTCTGCAGGACAAGTAAACCTAATAGAAATGAAAAATAAAGCTCACAAAAATCATAATATTTTTATTGTAGCCAACAGAGTAAGTTCATCCACCGTCATTTCTAATTTGAATTCAAACCCAACTAAAGAACTATTTGAGGCTCAAGTAACAAGATAGTCCCAAAGTATGGATACATGAGACTCCCATCCTATCACAAGATGACATATTACTAAAACTAGTGCTTAGTTAAGTAATTCCAATGGCATGGCCTCTTGTGATAGGATGAAATTAACGTGCCATATATACTCCCATAATACCTAGCAATTTTCTTTAAGGCTCAAAGTTCACAAATAGTCCTCATATTTTCCAAGTTATATCCCACAGTGACTTAGTAAGCTGGAGGTACCGTGAAGGTTTTAGAGTGCAATTAAGTGCCTACATTTCAAAAATTGCAGTAAGTACCATCTATTGGTTATGAAACTAATTTATAGCTATACAAACAATAATAGATATCCCAAATAAGGCTTTAAATTAAGCAAATCCCAGCTAACATAGGATTTGTTGTCTTTCAAAATAAAATAAAATTTAACTCGCTGACAAAGGGTTTGTCACCAATGGTACAAATGGAAAGTTTGGCTCTCATTCACGGGCATGTCGACTGATGAACTCCTGACAATATTTTTTTATTGGAAAACAAGATTTTATTAATCATAAGAATAGGCAACAGCCCAAGTATACAGGAACGTACTCTCGACAAGATTAAAGCTACTTTGACAGGTGTTTTGAGGTTCCCAGGCCCCTAGCCAGCATCTAAAGCTACTATGACAATACCCTCGAGATACTCTTGACAAGATTAAAGCTAGGTTGAAAAGCTACTTTGACAAGTAATCCGATAGCTTGAGATATACTTGGCTTCCTTGTTTCACATAATGGTCAATTAGGTTGCGTCAGTATCCCCTGGTTGTGTGGAACACAGAAACATGTGAAGCACTACTAAATTACAATGCAAGCATGCTAGGAAGAGGGATTATTATAATCTGAGAATCAATATCTGAAGAGAAGAACAAGACCTAAAGCATAGAGGAAAAGCACAAAATCTGTTCAGCAATATTGTGGCAATTACCTTGGCCAGGGAGAAAAGCAATACCAGACTGTATGTATGAGCGATTGCTTCATAGTTATCAGGTGTATTTTCAGGAGAGATGGACTGAGCCCAAATTGATGAAAGCAAGAGAGTAATCTGGTGGCTACTCAGCCTGAGGGAATTAGACTCCTGAGGTTTAATATAGATAAAAACATTCAGTTACAATTGAAACTAAGAGCACTTTTCAACAACTAATAAATGGTACTAGTGAACATTTGGAACTGATCAAGCAAGAGAATAATCTTGGATATAGACCAAAGCCTGAAATTTGCCAGAGTCCAATCCAAACCCAGAAACCTCAATAACTTTTGTATAAATCCTTAGCCCCTGGAGCCAAGACTTCCCTCTCAACTGATGCCTAGGCCACTAAATGATGAGTAGTATTTTAGGTAGCAAAGACCTATCAATGCTCTAAAGTTTTATGCTCTTTAAGGAGACTGCCTTCTACTTCTATGTGTCATCCTACATTTAAACCCTTGTCAGTCTTAAAGCTGAAAATTACGCCATGGCTCGATGGGACAACCAGGGAAGGCTAAAACTAGAGCCCTGTGACATAATAGATTTGGACATCTAAGATGGTAAAGAAATTTCCAAAAACTTACAGTCTCTCTATTTAAACTCATCACATTATTTCCATCAGCTGTCATGGGTACAGAGGGACATCTCATACTGCAGACCCGACTGCATGATGGCTTCAACATATTTTCCATCCCATTATTTATTGGTTGCTCCTCACTAACACTATTATCTTTGCTATCTTCACATACAATTTCCGTAAAAGAAAACTTTTCCTTCCTTAGCTTCTCAAAAAGAGCAGCTGAAGAAGAAAAGACAGAGACAGTTCTTGACAGTGCCCGTGGAAGATCAGAGGCTGTCTTTGACTCAGAAATAGATGAGCACGGACGAGGGAAAACTGAAGATGGCACAAGAACAATAGAAAAAGTGCGATGAGCTCCAATTCGCGTTTCATGGTCTGGATGAACCATAGCTGGGAGTAACTGGTGAAACAAAGCCTCAGGGAAAGCCTAAGACAAGACAGAAATTTTAAATGCAAAATTAGATTTAAAATAAAAAGTAGCTGAAAATGAAATTCGCATGATCTTATAGTTTCTGCTTCTTGCCTTATTTTGATACGATAACTTGGGCATAGAGGCTACAATCTCAGCCGTACGATAAACAGCTGAAATTGTAGTTCTGGCTATCACTGTAATAGTTGAGATGTTCTCCAACATCAAGGCCATAACCTCAAGAATTGGGCCTGCTTCTCCAACCTGTTGGCCAATTGCTACTCAGTTTTGTTTGAAAAATCTACCAATGATGGCAGATATCAGAAAAATACAACGTAAACCCATTAAAGTATTTTCAGTGAGAAATAAAAAATAAAAAGCAAGCATACAAAAAGTAGTTGTAGCTCAAGTTCAAACCACGAATCTTCAATTTAAAGAACTATGGAGATTACTAATACCTTATGTGATAACTGCACGAGGCAGTCATCCACTGCTTCCCCAAAGCTTCTATTCCATTTAACGATGTCAGCTCCCAGATTCTCATCATTGAGTAAGGAGTGCATGCTCTTTCGCAAATACCTCATGGCATCACTTAATGCACCAATTATTGCCATAGAAGGCTCAACCTTTGCATCTTGAGCAAGGGACGTGGCAACCCGAACGATGTCAAGCTGCATGTCAGGTTGTTTAAGGACATTTCTATGATCAAGATGCTTAATTAATGTGGAAAGCAAGAAATGTGTATTTTGCCCTGAAAAAGGTACAGAAGGTAAAACTCAGGAGATATTAACCATCAAAGTACAGCTGAAAAATTGAACCTGCATGGAACCTCCAAGTGCTAAATAAGTAGAGATAAATACCAGATTTATCCATTAAAAACTGCAATTCCTTAAGGACTGGGAGGGCAAGACCGTGTTCAGGAGACCACAAATTCCCATTATCAAAGTATCGGAACAAAGATTCCAGAACACGACGCATGGTTGTAGCCTCCTTGGCTAGCTTTGCCATGTTATACAAACTGATCCTGGACCAAAAGCAAGGGTTCTTCGCATCTTCCCTGGGGAAGAAACCAAAGAGAAATCATTGACAGGTGAAGGATTACACACAAAAAAGTCTCAAGCATTTGAAAGATTTGGTGCCCAAAGAAATTACACTGTCACATGCGCTTCGCCCTTCTCATTCACAATTGTCTGCCAAGAAGGACCCTTTGTTGGGACATCAGGTGAAGAAGAGAGATCACTTTCCTTTTTTAGCACTTCTTGCAGCGAATGATTCTGACATTCCTTGTTATGATCCATGTTCTCTAACTTTTTAGTGCGACTTTCAAAGTTTTCCAATACTACTGAAACAACCTGTTTTTATTGAACATAAAATGAACAAAAAAAATCCAAAAGATGACATGGGTTATTAACTAGAATTTAGTCCTTAAACAGTAATAAATAAATTACACTTTTCAAGCTGTAATTTCTGGAGATAAATTTTGAAGAATGCGGAGAATGTAGGTGGTGTACGAAAGATGAGAGGAGACCATAAGCTTGTGCCACGCAATATTGGAAATAAGTTGTGATAGTAGTGCCAAAGTAAACCATATAGTAGGGATAAGGGACATCCAGATTTAGGGAAGATATAATCACACCACTGAGAAAAACTTGGACTAAGATTGGAATAAGTATGAATCTGCTTACATTCTCAAACTCCACAGAAATGTGAGAGTATTTGCCCATAAACCAAACCTACAGACCAAAGTAGATTGTAAAATTTCCACTAAAATATAATAATATAGAATACCTAGGGTATATATAAATTTCTATTGGACAAAACAAAATTGAGATAGAAGATATGCTTATGTCATAATTTCAATATATTCTTAAGGTAACATGATACAAAGGATACACAGTCCAAACATGAAGAAAACAAAGAAATAATGAGTGGGTGGAGTAAGTCCAATAATTACAATGAACACAAAGGTAAACGAAAGAAACAGTTTAGAACAGCCATTACATAAGCACAAGCACAAAGAATGCAGCCATAAGGCACATGCTACCAAGAGATTGTTCTCAATTTTGCATGGTTAAATAATATCAGGATCAGGATCAGGTCATCATTAATCATTCAGAAGATTGATAATTTCTATCATATGCATGAGGCGAGAACCACACTTTGGTAATGCATCCTGATTGTGATGCATTAGAAACCTTCATCATTACATCTTCTAGAGATATGTAGTGCTTTAAAAAGAACAAGGAAAAGAATCCCATCATATCAATTTTTGTTCTCCAGTCCCAGAAGTCATCATTCAACACATCATTGAGTAGTATTTATAAGGTACCCCTGATAGCAAACCAACAGACATATTAAAGAATCCCAAGAAAATCATTCTTAGTTTATCTAACGAATACGCAACAGGTAAAAACATTAATGCTAAGGGAATTTAAAGAAGGAAAAGGAAAAAATAAATAAAAGTTAAGAATTTGGGTCATATGCTTCTTTTCTAACCTCTCTCTCTCTCTCTCTCTCTCTCATAAGTCTTCTTTTAATCTCAACCTCACAAGGATGCCAAAAGGCATTTATGAACCGAAATGTTAGAGGCAATTAGCCACAACATGTTAAAAGTATTTGAAACATGAAATTGAAGCCTCTATGAGCTTCTAAACAAAGAACACATACGGGAACTAAATGCATTTTTGAGAACAATGAAACTGTGCGGAGTACTTGCCCCCTCAATGAGAGGACCTATATGAGTGCCTCAAGACATATATATAAATAAGAGCGTTGATTTTAAAATTTTTCCAGCACAAACCAGTGCTAACGGTGCACCCACTTGAACTCATGTCTCGACTCACAAGCTGTTTATGTATTTCATATCAAACACTCCCCTGAAAACCATAATGAGTGGCAATAGTCATGTCCTAAAAGGGAAAGAGTCATGATCCTAAAGGCCACCAACAGCTACAGTCAGCAGCCACAGTCAATTTCTAGAGTACCACCAGTCTAGTGCCCGACTAACAAAGTATCTTGAGATACATTTTCTACATGTCACCCGAGATCCTCATTTTCAATCAATACAGAGGGTGTTGATCTAAAACATAAGTTATTAGACCTTACTTTCTGATCATTAGGTCCTGATCTGCCCCTGGCAGAAATCACCTCTCCAGGAGTAGATCAACACCTACACATATCATCACAAATCAATACTGCGCCCAAGAAAAACAAAATCCTAATGGAAGAAGGGCTACCTGCCTGATCTCCATGTTCGAGTGTTCCCCATGAAACCAACTATTCACTCTGACCGTCACCACAGAGACATGACAACAGATGCCATGTACAAGAACTAAGAGGTTGTAAGCGTATTTTTTAATGCAAGTTTCATACAAAGCCCAGACATTATCTTGGTTACTAGGATCAGCCTAAGTCAACAAGGGCTTCCAACGAGTTATCCTTGTTGTCTCATCAAATAGTCTTAGGATTGAACAGAAAAAGTCTTACATCTTTTTTTCTTTTTTAATAAATTTAAGCATCCACTTATCCAAAGCCATTGATCCATCATGTCATAAGTCATAAAAACCCCCATTGGAGACCAATACAAAGTTGATTCAAACATGCACTGCACTAAGAAATATTCCTTATAAGAATTTCAAAACTGGAAAAATGGTTCACAAAAAACAACCTAAAATCCATGCATTGGTTTAATTGCAAATATGTCATCATTAGCTCAGAATTACTCCCTTTGGTTGCTTAGAAATTAATGGAATAGAAAATAATTTAGAATTTTATAACCATTAGATCTTCATTGTTTGAAAGTCACCCATATCTTCATTATTTGAATTTATTTGAAATTCTCTGTTTCCTCAGACCAAACAAAGGATGATGACAATACTGTGTTTGAAAATAAATTAGCAGCTTAATAGATAGAATACCATTGAAGAAAGGGCTTGGAGACCAGCTGAACGTAGACACTGTTCCCTTTCTTCCTCCCCCACTTCTTGAGCTAATTGAATCAATTTTGGAATAAAGCCTTCTAAGTTAAACATATAAGTCCCATCGTGCTGCCAAAGTCAGTATGATAAAATATGAGTTTCAAGTTTCTGTAGGAAGAAACCTGATATCTGGAAGTCAATTACATGTCAAGCATTTAGTGAATAAATTATCAAGATTTAACTGAAGGGCCACTCAGGGCACCGACCTGATTATTTACAAAGTCAAAAAGAGTATGACATCCTATAATTCGCATTTCATCTTGCCGTGTTTGATCGAGCAGAGTGAGCATGATGCTTAGTAAGCTACTTGCAAACAGAGGCCTGTGAAATTGTCAACCTTGGGTGAGTCGACTTTAAAGGTGGTCTTGTAATTTCCAAAAATTGACCATTTCATTTCTAATTTACTCCCAACCAAATCATTCCAACATAATTTTATGAGTCTGATATCTAAAAAGGAAAGATGCAGAACAGAAGAAGGATAAACTCACATTTGCTCCTTACAGGAAATTAGTAATTTCCTGTAAATACACATCGCAATTTTCACTGATTGAAAATTCTCGTTTCTCAATTCCTTGTAACACCTTTGCTCAAGAGAATTTGTAATCTGATCACCAAATTCAATACTCTCATTAAAAAAGCCACAAATTTCAACTATTATATAATGTGGTTAAATTTCTCGATATAATGTGGTTTCTACAGAATACAAAAATTACCTAGATAAACTCTGAAACTATTTTTAACATTTTGCTTGCATATTTCTAGATTGATTTTCAGATCATTAACAGGAAATTTTATCAGCTTGGTAAGCAACTCATGCCATGGGACTTGAACCCATACCCTCGAACTTCACCACATCTTCAACAGAAGTGCATTTGACTGCCAAAGGCCATTGGCAGCATGAAATTCCCTAAACATTTCTTCCTCCAGAAAAGCATGAATCACCAACGGCAATAACATAGAATGTAGGAGAAAGGCATGAGGATTTAACTATCAGATTGATCTCACTGTAAGGCAAATGAAGTAACAGTCTGAGATATTTTATGTCTACATAAACTTGATCAGACCTCCACCTCAGTATTAATCATGGCACATATATCTCAGTTTGATGCAAGATGATCTAAAACTCTCTCATCAGAATCGATGAGTCTCCTTAATTGCAGTTGATTTTCTAGTATGGTGTCAGCGTCTTTGAAAACTACAACATTTCTATCAATTCCCCTCCCCCCTATTGGATTTTTTTTTTTTATGTAAGTAAAATGATATCTTATTAATACGGAAGTAGGCATAGCCCTAGTATACAGGTACCCCCTCCCTGCTGGATTTGTATTCATGTCTAACAACAAGAAATCAGTGTAGCTTGCATTAAACTTGATCAATATTGGAAGGATCTAGCTTGAGTTTGGGTATGGTTTAACCTTCCACAATACAATATTCCCAAAATCAATCTCAGATAATCAATAAGTCAGCAGAATATGGCAATCCACAGTTCATTTCATGCAGGAATAACCCATTTTGCACGGTATTTGCAGTAAATGACCATAGACCTTACAATTCTGTAAAGTTTGTTGAACCCTAATCAGAAGTCAATTTCTTCTCTTTGAAAGGGCTGTGACATTTTTTTCTGTCGGTGATTCATTAGCCATTATCCATCACACTCTTTTTCTTTAGTTTCTTGTGATTCATCTTTGATCAAGTTTTAGTTTGTGCTTCACTAGAGAGTTAATAATCTATGATGAGTTCCCAAGAGAATTATAAATTGCAAGAAAGCAAAAGTGGGAACAAAGCTTATAAATATTATCTCAATGAACTAGAATAAGTGTTCAGAATATATGACCTGAATTCATCATATCCAGGAGCACTAACTCTTGGAGAACCTTTTCAACTACTACTAGATAATAAGGATTTCTACGAGCCAGAATCGAACACCAGCTAGTTTCAACTTACACAGCAGGCCTCTATTAGCATCACACAATGCTTTGCAAAAACAAATTTTACCTTTGGGATACGCAAAGGATTTTTGGAAGCATATTCACAAAGTTTTCCTATCTTCCGATCATTTGGTCCTTCCTCCTACCAAATTATAAAAACAGATAATGATAGTCAGTATACAGAATGACACTACACAAAGAAAGATTGCATGATCAAACATGACAGAGATATACTCGTGGTTGCGAAAATTGTGACCAAGCTACAAGAGAACAACACGAATAAAAAGAAAACTCTGTTTCTTTTTCCTTTTCTACCGATAACTAATCAAGTGTTTTCATTGGAAAGAGGAGAATTCCAATGTACACTGTAAATAGGGAAATCATTTGCTCATTCCAGATGTATTGCTTCTTTTTCGTTCTTTTCCTTTCGCCATGTCATTACAGATGTGTCATGCTACTTAATTGGAGTTAGAATAAAAACTTACTGCATGACTTACTGAGTAGTAACAACCCAAAAAGTTCAAAATAGGTGAGAGAAAAAACAGACAGAAGAGAATATTTTTTACAGGGAGCAAAGAAACTAAAATTTGATGGTGTTAAACTGAGAAAGTAACCAATCAAGATGTATGAGTCCCCTAAACCTAGTAAGTGGAAGTAGAAAATTTATTAGTGCAGTACAACATCAGGGGGCCCTGCATCAGGTAACCTACAACATAAACCAAATTTCTTACATAATAAAGAGAAAAACAAATGAACAAACAGAAACTATCTGCCCAAGTTTGGAGGGTCATAAGTATGAGGGGATTCGAAATACCACCAAACAACCCCAAGGGTTGGTGTAGTGGTCCTGGGGCAGCTGTAGAAACCTGGTGTTCCTGGTTTGAACTTCCCGCATTTGCACATTTGGGGCCATCAGACTGGGGGAATTTCCCCTTGAATTACCGGAGGTACATCTGCAGGAACTCCTTGCCTAGTGCTTGTACACCCTAGGATTAGTCCGGAATTTGATCCCGGATACCCAATGCCAACAAAAAGTACCACCAAGCCAATTGCATATGTTATTGATATTAATAAAGGGTTTATTATTCCACTGTGAATACAAAGGCTTTCTAGAACATAGGGGAAATCATCTTCCACTAACATATCCTGAGTTAAAACCCCTAGAAGGTGCTAATTTAAAAAGCCTTCACTTACATAATAAAAATTGGTTGGTCAAAACTCGAGCAACTAGACTAATTTTTTTCATATATGCAGTCTATTAATTCAGACAACACGTTGCCAGGTGGCCAGGACAACTCTACTGAAATCAATGCCTCTGTCTATTAGGAGCTTAAATCATGGAGGCAACTAAACGCTTTCTATTTCTGAAACCAACTACCTAAAGTCCTAATAAGAAAGAGGAAAAAGAAAGATATTTTGCACTCTCAAACTGCCATTGTGTTTTCAATTTTTACCATAAACTACCAAATTGACAATGGCTAAACCACCAGATTTTTGTAATTTTCACAGTCGGTTAAAATCCATTAATTGAGATGATGATACAAATAGTCAAAATTAACCTGTTTAGTAGTTTAAGGTGCAAATTTCAAAAGCAGTAGTATTTTGGTGTGCAAAGTGCAATTTCCTAAAAAATAAAACAATTCATATTCTAATATTGCTAACTTGTCATGTATTCCTCCAAAAGAAGCTAATTTTTCACTTAAATTGCAGTCCACTAAAATAAAAGGCATTAATCACCTAGTGCGTGAAAATTGGATGAATGTGTGTCTTGAAGATATCAACCAAAAGCATCTCAATAAAAGCAGTCAACACGAACACCAATTTAGACAATAAAAAAGCAACAATCACCTTCATGGTTCTTTCCTGACCATAATCAAAGATGACAATTTCATGAAACATTAGAGACAACCAAAAAATACTGACCTGATTGCGAGGAAAAATTTCGGCGATGAGCTTCTTATACCTTTTGACCGGCTGTCTAGACCTCGCCCGCAATGACGGGCAAAAGAAACAAAGACTACCGCATACCGGCAAAACTTGCCTCGAAACAACACCCGAAACAGCGCTCATTTTTCGGATTCCCAGTTTTTAAAATGGCAGGGAATTCAAGTTGGCCTCAAACCTTTTTCTTTCCCTTCAATCCAATAAAAAACTTGGATCTTCGGTGCCGGAGAAGGGAAAGAAAGGGTCAGACACCAGCGGGCAGCTCTCAATCCAATGGCCAGCCTGTAATTCAAAATGTGGGTCACTCATGACCTCCAATATATCAAAACCCAAACCAAAACAATGCAAAAACAAAACCTTTACAAAAGTAAACTAACAAAAAGGGTGGTAAGAAGATTGCAAGAATGTATCAAATCTTGACAGTTACAGATAAAAAGGGTATTGAGCTTTGATCGAATAAAGATTAGATTACCTCCTAACAATGCTTGAAAGAGCAGGCCAGAGGCTGGCAATCCCTCTAAGCCCTTNCCCCCCCCCCCCCCCTCTCTCTCTCTCTCTCTCTCTCTCTCTCTCTCTCTCGTTTGTTTTTAAAAACTAAACTTTAACATGTCCGTACGTTTAACTGTATTCAACGTGCGGGTCCCAGAGATCATGCACGGTATTCACGTGCGGGTCCCAGAGATCATGAACGTTGTTATTGAGACGTTGCAAATGAAATTTGCCGTGTCCCTGTGTTAAGTTTCCTCGGTTGGAGAGGTAAAGCGAGTCGTTTGATTTTGTGGGGCGCACGATGACTTGGCAGGTGGAACTGAAGACGTACTGTCAATGACAGTCAACTTTACCCGCCTGGTTTTAAGGATTTTCAACGGAACCACACGTGCGTGTGAGAGAGAGAGAGAGAGAGAGAGATAGAGTGTCTTTGAATTTTTTTCTTAATAATTCGAAAGTTATAAAGACAGATTTATATGTTTTGTTTATTATTTTTTTATAAAATAAATTATTTGGATCGAAAATTGTACAGAACCTTTATACTTATTTTGAAAAATCAACAATAATCGTTTATTAAATTGGGCATTATTTACAACATTTTCTTTTAATTTCCTAAATGAAACGGATAAAAGGGTGATCAGAGTAATTCTTTTTGTAAGTTTGGATACAAAAACTTATCTCATATCATTGTTTCATTATCACTTTTCTAAATTTTTATAAATCTCAAAATAAATAATATTTAATAATATTAAAAAATTATATTTAATAATATTTTATTTTATTTTCAACAAAAATATCTCATATCATCTGATCTCTCTATACAGAACCGACCGAACATGAGTGACTTAAACATTAACACAAAGCACAGATACCGCAGATGCTCTCGAGCAGAATCAAGTTAATTTGCTCATTCAATTTCGTATATTCTTTCTTCTTTGATAGGATACCATTTAACATATACGCATCCATACATAAATATATATATATATATATAAAAAATATTTTGGAGTGAGGACACAAAGGAGAAAAGGGCCTAAAAACAGTTATCAGAGTTGTGAGACCCCAGAGTCAGCAAAGAGAAAGATGCCGAACCCATATGAGGATCAAGGCAATATTTCCCCTCACTAAATTCAGATACATGTGCCAAGATCTTTTATATCAATTGGCAACACCTTGATTTCTTACTAAGAGAACCAAGGATCAAATCTTCCCTCCCCATGTATCAAAACAAAATTCAGATACACGTGAATGGAAATTTGCGATAAAAACTTCGTTTCCACTCAAATAACACTACTACTTAGCACACTTCACAGTAAGGTCATTGACACAAGATTGGAGAAGAAAATAATTTGAAGTACCAGTAAATTCCAAATAATTTTGGCTTCTTTTCAGTTCTATATCCTCGGGAAGGCATTTGCATTTCCAGTCTTAAATCTAAGCAATGCGCAAAAGACTTGAGACTTGACCAAAAAGAAGACTTTGCTGTTTCGGCAGCCATGCCTAAGCTTTTGAACTACCACCATGATCCCTCTCAACATGCTCCACAAGAGAAACTGGATCACGAAATCCTCTACTACACTTTGGGCAGACATCAATTGTCACCTTCCTCACCCCAGTTCGGCTGCTACTCGTTTCATGGACTTTCTCCACATGCTCCACCAAACTTGTGACCGAGGAGAACTTTGCGCTACACTGTGGGCACTCTTCTTGTCCAACTCCACCGCTACTGCTGCTGCTGCTGCTCTGTCCCATCCCATCCTTTGCAATCTGCAACTTATGACTTAATTCAGTGCTCAGTTTTGCCATACCTGCTTCAGCTGAGGCTCGAACTGTTGAAGCTGCATTAAGAAAGCTTGTAGTCCACTTGGAGGAAGATGATGTGGGAGCTCGGTTGGGTTTTGACTCTCCTTTTCTACTCCTACTTAAAAGACTCATAAATGGAAAACCTGCTTCTGGCTTCTTTGGTCCAGAACATTTGTGGTCAGGTCCAAATCTGTGTTTCAAACAATGGTCTACCATGCAGTCCCTGCACTTGATTGTGTTTGAGAATGTTAGGATCTCTCTGCAACCAGGGACGGGGCACTTCTTCTTCTTTGTGACTTTCTCAAAATTTGACGGGTCACACTCAGTGTTGACATGTGTTTCCCAAGTAATGTTTGGGTCTTCATCAGGAATTAGCCGAACTCCTTTAGCACAGAGAGGGCAGACAACAACAGTGACATCCTCTCTGTCAGCTTTTGGACAACTGTGTTTAATGTAGCTCCGATGCTCCAAACAGAAAACCTGTTAAAAGTGCCATATTTAGTAGCAGGCACCAATATTTTTTTTTATTGGCACCGGGTGTCCAGGAACAGCATCCCAACTAATCCGATACATAATTTGAGAAAAATAGGCAGTGCAAGAGAATGAGACATCAATCCATAATTTGAGAAGATCAAGCCAAAAAAAACATGAAATTACATGTCAAGCTAATAAAACCACATCGAAAACAGACATGGAATAGCAACAATCAAATGCCACATAAGAAACTTGAAAAGATTCAGAAGATAGAAGTACACATGAAAAATGAATTACTGGCTTAATCCGATCAGGGAGGATATAGAAATCAACAAAAGCTATGGACTTAACCAGACTGAAATTAGGCTTGGTTTGTGAACTGAACCTGTTGGATGAGGGACAAAACCCAGTTCCTTTCAGAACTGGACCCAAGCCTTCTACAATACTAGCAGCCCTAAAGAAAAAACTATTTGATCAATTACATATATCTTCTGTAAAACTACTGTGAAATCAAAGCACTAGCATGATTCCTTTCAGAATAAATGAATAATGGCCAACATAGCTCCCTATAAAAGAGAGACATCACTCCCACAAGCCGATCCAAATTGCCAAGTGAGAGTAAATTGAAAACATCGACCACTGACCGATGTGTGCATGTCATGTCGCTGGCCCAGTAGCCATGATTCCAAACTAGATACAACAACAATTTCATCCCACCCATTCACAGCGTTTCAGATATCCTCTAAACATGCTCCTATTTCGAGTGTGATGCTATAAAATATGAAGACCAAAGAATCATGTAACAAAGCCTGAATGTTGGTAAGAGCCAGTACCTATGTTATTTGATCTAGCATTCTACAACAATAAGACATTGATCATTAAGCAAATGGAATCAACCACTTCTAAGTCAGCCCCCGATATGAATTCTTTTTTCCCCAGTAATGTAACCAATCATAGTGGAGAATCTAACAAACTAGGAAATGAATTCAAATACAAAAGAACCTTAAAAACTTAAATTTAAAAATAAAATTGAAAGCAAATTCAGACGCTGATTCGAGAAAGAAGAGAAAGTAGCGGTACCTGGCTGCAGCGATCGCATTTAAACGGCAAGAAATCGATCTGCTTGCAATCTTCGAAGGTGCAATGCTTCCCCAGATCTGGGAATTCCGGAGTTCCCATTGGAATCCGATTCCTTCGGCTACGTGAAAATGGAACAAACAAACGAAAAAAAAAAAACAAAAGAAACAAAAAAATCAGAAGTAAAAGTCGTCGTATGGAAAGAACCGAATAGATAGGGAGCCGGAGGGAATGGGAGTTTGAGTTTTCCCAGGAGTTGTTGCGGGATTCATGAATCGGATGTCGGGAAGCTTCCGCGTATATAGATGGAGGCCGTGGACGGTGGACTCGAGAATACAGTGGTTGGAATTGGAAGTCGTCCCAAATTCATCTAGAGTAGATTATTTCATTTCTATCCTATTATTCCATTTCCGCTATATAAATTTGACCAATAATATCACATTTCTCTGATATTTTCCATTAATAAGAGAGGAGAGCGGTCTTCGTCCTTATTTAGTCAAGTAATTTTAACATTTTGAAAATTAAAAAAAAAAAGACTTTTAAGTAATTTTCTAACATGTTTAATCATTAAAAAAATATATAATTTTATTAATAGTTATTTTTTAATTATTAAATAAAAAAACTAAAATAATAAATAAATAATAGAAAGCAGTGAGTTTATCAATATCATTACCGAATCGAATCAATTATATTTAATTATTTAATCGTCTGAATTGCATTGTTTGGAAGAGTCAACCTGTCTCATCTTCAAAACTATAGTTTCTAACATTTTTTGGACAATTCTCGATTTATAACGTCAAATGTTTTGTTTTGTTTTGTTTTTTTTTTTTTTCAGTTTTTTTTAGGCTTTTTTATTTTCCTAGAAGGAATTATCATAATGCCTCCGGCTGTAGGGCAGACTACTCGACGTTTCTTTCTTCAAAATATTTCCCTTTTAACAACAGATAGGACCAAAAAAACCCATCGATTACAAAATTATGATACCCTTTTCATACAATTTTGATGGGAAAATCATTTAAATCATGGCAGTCATGTATTGAGATGGCCAGACCTTCAAATCTGACTTGGGATTACAAGGTGGAAACTCTTCGCCCAATGTATATATGAAAAACTGAAACAAATTATTCCAGAATTTTCTTGAAACAATATATGCTAATAAGATTTAGTTTGGACAGTAAAATGAGAAGATTTTAGATGAATTAAAATAAAATATTATTTTTTAATATTAATATTATTTTATAATTTAAAAAAATTAAATTATTTATTTTATTTTATATAAGAATTTTAAAAAATTATAATGATAAGATGAGATAGATTGATAGAATCGTCTTAAATCCCTATAAAAGCTTAGGGGTATCCACACTAAAATATTCAGACCGATGTCAAGACTCGAAGAACATTCCACTTTTAACTCATCAAGGACCATACAATGTTTTATGGCCAATATAGTGCAGTGTCTGGATATAAGCAAGAATTAAAGAAAAAATATTGGCATAAAACCATCCAACTCAAAAACTTTAAAAACAGTTAAAAAGAGTATAAAAAAAGAAACATACAATCCCTTAACTGAAATAGAAAGCATCTCTTTAACTAGAAACATATACTAAAGAGGTCCTCTTAACACCTCACTGCCGTTGTACCTAAACCCGGTCTCAAGCCTCAACCCTCTCAGGCTCCTCTAGGATTAGCTTGCCAACTGGTTTTGCCAACAGATCCGTATGCTCTTGGAATGGAGACTTTATGAAGCGAGTTTCCCTCCAGAATTCAGGTGTAAGGAACCCATAGGTTTTCAGCAGGCAATCAAAAGTCGCCTGTGGAGAAAGAGAAAAAAAATCATGATCCATTTATTTATAAATAGCACATTAGATCCTCTAAATTATCTCCCCAATTAGCATTTAAATGTTATTTGGCAACCACACCCATAAAATGGGGAAAAATTAGTATTGCTATGAGCAGAAGGTCCTATTGGTATCAAATTATTACTATGCTTGTAATAAAAACCAGACTTCACTACTCTTACGAATAAAACTTCTTGATTACCTATAAAAAAACAGACTTCACTAACTGTTATATGAAATGCTACTTCAAAAGAAACTTATAAAAAAACGCCACTGGTACAAAGAGATAACGATGCAGGATAGCAAGAGAAAGCATGGAGGAACTAAATGCCTCTATCTGCATACAAGAAAATGACGTGTAATAAAAAAGTAGCATATTCAAGGCAGTAGTGATCCTTTCAAGAACTTAACCTGATAGTTCTCAATTGAAAAAATATTTTTTAGTCCAGAAAAAAATTATGGCTGAGGAGCTTGATCTGATTATAATCTACTCGGATATCAACTAAAAGCTTTAAACTTTAGGTCTTCAGATCTTACTAAACCTACATTATTACAGGAAAAAGAAACTTTACAAAACTGAAGAATTAGTAATTTGAAGAGTACAAACCACTGAACCGACTATCACGGAAACAGACTCTCTCAACCCTAAATCCAAGATTGCATATCAATGATATCACAGACAAGCGAAATCAAAACACATACAAATATAAGAACTTATAGGAAGTTAAAAGATTAAAAACAGGGCTAATACACAAGTGGAGAATCAAATTGTACATTCAATTTAACCAAAAATGTATTAACAAAGTAATGCCCAGAATATCTCACACAAACTCCAGTGCCAGCCCTCACTAACACACACAGACATGCATGTACTGTTTTATAGGTGGTGAAATTGTATCACACTTTATCTCACTAGTGCAACCCTCGACTGCCTCTCATTTTCATACTTTCAGTTCGGCTTCTATCTCACCATGTAAAAACCATCAAGGCCCAACAATTTAAGAGAACAATAAAACATATTTAAACAAAATGATTACCATTAACTTATTACAGACCTACGTAAATTAAGGCCATAAACTGTAATCGGAAGATGCTTTAACATTTAGCAATAAACAATATACAGCAACACCTTCTTTCAAAGTAATTCATTTCAATCCAAATCCATTAAATACCTAAAAGGACCGAAGCCTAAGACGAATAGATATTCCGCGAATTAAAAATCATAAAATAATACACATATTTTTCTTATTTTGGAATGCCCGGGAACAATTAAAATAAATCTATAAATGAAAGAGACGAACCTTTACGAAGTTTCCGAGAGTTTTAGTTGACCCTCTCGACGAGGTAAATACATCGTCGATCCCGGCAAACTGCAGGACCTTCTTGGGAACCCTAGCTGCCACAATCCCGGCCCCTCGTGGTGCAGGTACCATGCGCACCGTGACGGACCCACACTTCCCGGTCACCTTACACGGCACTGTGTGGGGTTTCCCAATCTTGTTCCCCCAGTAACCCCTCCTCACGGGGATCACGGAAAGCTTAGCCAGTATGATGGCACCACGAATGGCCGTGGCGACCTCCTTGCTGCACTTGACGCCAAGTCCGACGTGGCCGTTGCAATCACCGACGACAACAAAGGCCTTGAATCGGGTCCTCTGACCGGCACGGGTCTGCTTCTGGACCGGCATGATTTTCATGACGTCGTCCTTGAGGCCAGGGCAGAGCTGGTCGACGATCTGGTGCTCCTTGATGGCGAGGGAATGGAGGTAGATCTGCTCAAGGGACTTGATCTTATCGGACTTCACGAGACGGCCGAGCTTCGTCACCGGTACCCACTTCTCCTCCTCGTCACGGCGGGGACGACGACGGCCACCTCGTCCACGATCTCCTCTTGAGCGACCACCACCGAATCCTCTACCAAAGCCACCGCGTTCTCCTCCTCGCTCAGCCATGGTTGTCAATCGGGAATGAAACTGGGTAAGCTAGGGAATTAAATACACAGAGACGGTCAGGTATAGAGATAGTGTGACAATAGAATAGAAACCCGAGTATCGCTTTTATACGTGAAGGGGGGAGAGGGGCTAGGGTTTTAAGGATGGATTAGCGTGGTGTTTGGTTACGAAGGTGAGTGAAGACTGGAGTGGGTTAAGTAGCTGGCTCTGTCACTGTGGGGGTTACTTTTTCCTATCTGGGATCTGTTTTTCTTTCTTTTGGGATGAAGTCCGTGGGCCGAGAGTGGACTGCGTGGCTGTTCTACGCATGCAACATACAAAGTCCAAAAAGATCTTGGGCTGGGCTTAGTTTTAGGCTTTTTTTTTAGTATGATCAGCAAACCATAGGTAAGAGCGGAGTTTATTTGGTGTCTAGATCACTCAGATTCTATTCCATATCAATCACTTTTTTAAAACAAAGTAGTTAAAATCACAAGAGAAGTAAGGTCCAACTTAGTAAGTAGAACACTCGGCTCCCCAAGTTCATAGTAGGTCCAATCCTACTCAAAGGAAGAGTTTGGTCATTGCTTAATGTCTGCAAGTCCAACGTTAATGTTTGGAGAGTTGGGCACATGGAAAAAAGAGCTCCTAACTAAATAATAGGGATATCATCGCTCCGGTCCAGTTTAAAGGGCCATGGATCAAAAACTTTGGTCTACCCTTTTGCCGAACTGGACCGGATTATTAGCTATCGGTTCAATTAGTCCGATTCGATTTATAAACATTTTTTTTTCTCTTTTCTTCTTTTGATAGGTAAATTAATATAAAAAATTAATTAAATTAGTAAAATGAAAATTAAGTGAGCTCTTTAATATGGATTATGTAACTAACTTATTAAAAAAAAATAAATTATATTTTATATTTATGATGTTAATAATTACTAACTTAGTACTTTAGTATTCATAATAGTCTATATTAAAATTCTAACATTTTATCTATAGTTAATGAATATTAAATAATTTTATTGTCTATAAATTATTCATACTTACTTGCAACTTAAAAAACAGAGCCATTGGCTATTATATTGGTATTTATTTATTTAATTGTTGTTTTATTTATTGATATATATTGTTTTTATGAAATATTATTTTGCTTATAATGATGGATAACATATATTATCATATGATATATTAGTTAATTGATAGTATATATTATTTTATATTTTATATGGTCAATGGTGATATATATATTAGATCAAAATTACATAATTAATTAACTTATACAACTACTATATAATATATTATATGCATAAAATATTTAAAAATTTTATAGTTTGAATGAACTCGTTTAATTCTCAATTTTAAAAATTTATTCTTTCATTCAAATATGATGGTTGAGAGAGACGAAAATTACATGACGTGGCAGGATCTTGAGAACATGATTTTAAATGAGACACTATTTTAATAAAAACAGTGGTAGGTTTAAAAGTAAAATTAAATATTTTGATAAATTAATGATAATAAAGACCCGTGGTCTTTTCGGATGTAAACATATCCATATATTCAGGGGTCGTGCTACTGTGCCGCTTGCACAGTACCGCTCATTTTGACCGCCTGACGTGGCATCCTACGTGGCATGCCATGTGGCATAAAAAAAAAAAAAAAAAAAAACGGAAACTCAACATAACGGTATGAGAAACGGGTTGAAATTTGAAATATAACCCGTGAACCCCTCCCCTGTTTCAGTAAATCTTTTTCACCCTCCCATCGCTCTCCCCTCTCTCACCCTCCCCTCGTCGTCCCATGGCCGTCCTCTCGCAGTCCCATGGCCGTCCCCTCGCCGTCCCCGTGGCCATCCCGTCGCTGAACACCGTCACCATTGCCTTCCGTCGCTGAGTGCCTTCCGCAGAGCTTCTACCGAGTGCCTTCCGTCGCTTAAAGGCTCGGCTCCCTCTTCATTGTGCAATTTATTTCAGGTAACCTCTACCAGCCAAAAGCTTCGATCTAGAGGTAGACTTAAGGGTTTGTGTGTTTGTATAATTTTTTTTCTCACAAAAATTCTGACTTGCTTCTAGGGTTCGGTTTGGTCCCTTGTTAAGTCTATAATTTCTAGTATTTTGTGTGAGATTAATTTCTATGTACTTTTCCATTTTAGGTCTAATTGTATTATGTGTTTGTATAATTTTTTTTCTCACAAAAATTCTGACTGGCTTCTAGGGTTCGGATTGGTCCCTTTTGTTAAGTCTAGAATTTATAGTATTTTGTGTGAGATTAATTTCTATGTACTTTTCCATTTTAGGTCTAATTGTATTAATCATATTGATACTGAGTTGTGCGAAATGAGGATATCAGAATTTTATAGCCCTAAATAGAGTTCCAATTTAGGGCTCAGTTCCAATTTGTGTAGAGTTTACTTGCAGCATAGAAATTATACATATATTATGAAACTATATATATTAAATCTGTCACCAAATAATTTTCAAATCATGATATGATTCCACATCATATAATTAATGAATAGTAGTACTGTAACAATAAACAATGGATCTTAACACGGCTTGACATGATCAACCAAGACTTTCATCACTCGATTCATTGTAAGTTTCAAAACATCACTGTTGTATTAGTTTCTTGGTGGGTGTCCAAGAAAACTTAAGAAAGAGAGAATATCATTTTCCCATATATCTTGTTGTCAACTTGATAGATATATGTTATATTTTATGAAATTCTCAAAGCTATCAATCCAAATCTACCATGTTATATTTTATAACTTGTACAATGCCAACAAAACCAAAACGTTTACCATTGGAGCCAACTTCTAATAGTTGCATAATTATTGGATTCGAACTGTATTAATGGTACCATGTTTACCTCTTCTTAAAAAAATTCAGAAAACGCAACTAGATGAATTATTTCCATCAGGATCACTTTCAATTCGAATTGGATAAAAGGTAAAAAAGAAAATAAAGGCACATCAAGACTAGTAGTTGACCATGATATAATAAAGCACCAATAAGTATTCAGTCTGGTAGCAATAACATCTGATTGTGCTCATTGAGAGGATCCAAAATTAATAATAAACCGTACCATTTCATTTGCCCCATTGAGTCAATAAAGTTATGGCATTTGGGTCCCTGTTGTATTAAGAGTGTTTGTCTTTTGCAAACTCATGCAATTGGTAGATACATTTTCATAAAAAAGAACACTCTTCTTTTGAATGAATACTGAAATAACAAAGTAAATCTGATCTTTTTTCATAAAAAAGAACACTCTTCAAGATGTATGTATCTAAACTTGAAAGGTTACTACTATTTAGCACCATTCTTCTTGGTTTTTTGAACATGATCACAAGTACCTTTTTGGCATGGTCAATTTATTTGAAACCCCAATATTTAAAAATGTGTGGAGTTTATTTGGAACTCTAATATTTAAATATTTTGAACTTTCATATTCTATTTATGGTATAGATGTTGTGATCCATGATCATGATTACGATGTGCTTAGAGGTCTTTATCTCAAGAGGCAGCAAACTATTTCACAATGGGAATGTGAAAATGTGTTTGCTTTCCTATGGCTGTAACAATATGTACCATTCAACTCCAACATGGGAATGTGAATCTGTTGTGCTATACATGTAGTTAAAATGTAAAAAATCCAGAAATTTGGTTCTGTTAAAATGACTGTAAAAAATATTGAATCTGAATCTGAGTTTATTATGATATAGTTTTTTAACATTTTCTACGACAACTACATTTATTGTTCTCTTTGTATATACACAGCAATGTCTGAGTCACATAGTGGAAATAGCTCAACCGGTGCTTCTGGAAAGTCAATATACGAGTACCCCATTTGTCATTGTGGAATTAAAGCTTGTCAAAGAACTGCGCATACGGAGGAAAATGAGGGGCGGCGATTTTTTGGATGCCAAAACTATATGGTGAGATTTTCTCTTGTTGTTCCAAAATATCTCATTCATGTGGATAGTCTTGTTTGCCAAAATCTAAGTCAAAATTGATTTTTGCAGTCTGGAAAGTCTTGTGGATACTTCTGCTGGTATGACCCCGAAATACCATTATATTGCCAAAAGACTATCAAACGATTACAACACTCAAATGATAAATTAAAAGTTGAAGTTGAAAAGATTCAAGCATCAATGGATATCCAAACGTTGAATCATCGTGTGGAAATAGAGGCCGAGAGGCACAAGAGGCAATTGGAGAAGGCTACCTACGTTCTAACAATTACATTGTCGTGGTTTTTCTGTTTTGGGTTACTTATATCTAGTTCTGGTTGGTTCAAAAGCACATGTTAATATTGTAATAGAAGTCAGCATGTTAACGTTGAAACTTTGAATATTCCCATGTATGTAGAAGGTCTTTGTATTTTGTGGGAACTCTTTGTATTTTTGGAGACTTTGAATACAAAGGTTGTATGTTATGTGCCCAGATTGTAGTACTTACCAAAAAAATTGTGTTTGTTTGTAGTACTCACGAAAAAAAAATGTGTTTGTTCAAGACAATATTTCTATTTGGCAAGAGATGATCATTACCGGTGCATCTATGTGCAAAGAGCTTGCTGCATCTATGTGCCCAGATATATACTTCTATTTGGCAAGAGACAATAATTCATCAAAAGCAGCTTGCTGCATCTATGTGCCCAGATATATATAGCTATTTTTATGATTCATATATAGCTTTTGATAACAAGTATTACATTGCTAGCTAGGACCTTAATTCAACACCTTTAGGATTATCATCACCTGCAGCATGCTTTTGAACTACATGCATGATGACCAAACTGGCACACACGCTTAAAACGTGTTCTTATCCATTATCAAACTCAATGCCGCAAGATACACCATTAATATATGAATATTAACACCTTTAATATTCCCATGTAAAAGTTATCGAATATACGTTCTTAGCATTCTCCTATACAACATCTGGGTACACTTCATTTACAACATTGCTGGACAACACTATCATAAATACAAAAATCAGCAACTGCATAACAACATATGCCCAACAAAAAGTGTTCAAAATACTTTTTACATATCTACACCATAAAAAATACACCATCATGGCTGCCACCATGTAGGTTGATATAGATCATCCTGATCTTATGGATTCGATCGCATAGGTTGCGCTTGTACAGGAGGTGGAGGAGCAGTCGAGGGAGTTGCAAAATAATCCGGCGCATGTGTCCAAACTGGACTAATATTCCCATGTTGCCAGGATACCTAGGAAAATAATAAAAATCATTTTATGGGTTCTATACATAAACAAAAGAAAAAAATTGGAATAAACTTGTGGACACTTGACTTTTTAAGTGTACCTGGGTTTGTGGAGCCATTTGTTGTGTGCCGCTCACACTGTAAATTGGTGTATCTTCTCTTGATAATTGACTACTCCTCTATGCATATCAACAAAAAATCAAGAAAATATCATAATATGTAACCTAAAATGAACTTGTGCAATCTGGACAATTAAGCTCGAACTTAAGACACTTCATTAACATATGAAAAATAAATAAAATAAAGCAGGTGCAAACAAACAAGTATAGGACATATACGATATTTTTTCTGATTTGGAACTTCTAAAAAACTAATAGTATATAGGAAAGATGTTATACATATGTTCAAAAATAATAGTGCAATATACAACCTCTATTGTGAGCAATCTCCTTCTCGTACTCGATTTCTTGAGAGCCTTCTCAATGGGGTGCGTTCTTCTCTTAGTTGGTGGTCTCCCTTTACTCCGAACTACCAATGGACTAAGAACTTTGCCCTTTGAGCCATCCATGGGAGTAGTAGGAGCAGTTGTGGAGGTACCTTCTCTTGAATCTTCATCTGGATACTCTAGCTTCAACTGTTCCAGCTGATCGATCAATTTCACACAGTTTTGCTCGGTCTTTGCGGCATTTGAACACAGTTGGTAGAAGCAACCTTGGATCCGATCATACCTTTGTCTCTCGGGATTGCTCGTCGCCTCATTACTACTTTTTATTTGGATATATCTTCTCTTTATATCCTTCCTCCACCGATCCAAAATGTATTTAGGTGGAACTTCATTCTTACCTAATTGCGCCAGAATACGAAGAGCATGTCTACACAATATTCCCCTAAACTCAAACAACTTGCAACTGCATGTAATATCTATGGGATCTTCTTCATGGTAGCTCACGATGTAGTTTACACGTTTAAGGAATCCATCACTCACTTCAATCTCATCCGCAACTACATACGTATATTTCCCACCATCGCCCCCTAAATACGAGGTAGTCAAATATAAAAACCCTCGAAATTCTTCTTGGACTTCCTTAAACTTGGCAATTGTGTATGTTGTTTGAAATTGCTTCTCGATAGGATAGTGGGAGATGCAAGGGATCTCAGTGTTAAATGAATTGAAATCAGCAATTGCTTCATTCTCTGCCTTCCTCCTAAGGGCTGAATCATATTGTTCAACAAATTGTTTCAATGTGGTCCTAGAGTGGACGTAATCATCAAAAAATGCGTTCATGCTTTCACTACGTTGTGTTGTTGACATTCCAGCCCAAAAGGTATTTTTAACATATGCCGGCACCCAAAGTCGTCTATCAACATAAAGAGATCCCAACCAAGCATTATCACGAAGATCATATGTGTCAAGCAATTCGCACCATCGTTCTTCAAACTCATTCTCGCTTAACGAGTCATACACACATTTGTGTAGAGTACTCTTGATCTCATCGTATCGAGAATGTGACCCAAACTTCTCAGGAAGTTTCTTCATGATATGCCACAAGCAAAAGCGATGCCTAGAGGATGGAAACACCCTCGCAATTGCAAGTTGCATTGCCTTATCTTGGTCTGTAATGATTGCATTTGGTGGTCGGTCATGCATACACTTCAGCCATGACTCAAACAACCACTCAAAAGTATGTGCATCCTCATTGGATATCAATCCACACCCGAATAGAATTGACTGACCATGATGGTTCACCCCCACAAACGGCGCAAAAGGCATTTTATAAGTATTGGTCAGGTAGGTTGTATCAAATGTGATCACATCCCCGAATGATTGATACGCAGCTCTACTTCGGGCGTCTGCCCAAAACACATTCTTTAATCTCGTGTCAGGGCCCACATCGATCGCATAAAAGAAGTCAGGATTTTTTTTCTGCATATCCTGGAAGTAGTTCATTAGAGCTTCAACACCTCCAACTCCGAGGCGAAGTTGTCGTGCTTTGTCTATATAGTTTTGACATTCCTTCACCCCAAAAGGCACATTCTCATACCCCCCTGCTTCAACAACTACACTCTTGAAAGTCTTTGACGTACGTATTCCGGCCTCATCATTTATTTCAAGCCTCTTAGCCACACGAGCATCTACTTTCTTGAAACATCTAAAGTGTCTTGCTTTCCCCGGGCTACATACATGTGTGTGATCCAAGATTACACTAGATAAGGTGTATCCGCCGTCCTCATTCAAAACCGCATTAACTCTTGCCTTACATCCTACCCTCTCTGTTTGTCTTGGCTTGAGTACATTGGAAGCTTGACTCTTTGTTGTGCCTTGCCGCACACATACTAATGTAAACCATCTAACTTTCCCTTCGTCGCTTTGTCTAGAATTCCTTCTACGCACCCCGAACCCTTTATGCTTAGCATACTTCATATAGTATGATCGGACTTCTTCCTCACTAGAAAATGTCATTCCAACCTTGGGTTCTTCGACGCCATCATCAACCTTAGGTTCTTCGAGACCATCATCATTATCAGGCCCATCATCAACCATTACTTCATCATACTCATTATCCGATAATTCTATAAAGTTCGCCATATCAACTCACCCTTAGAGAACCTACAATTAGTATCCAACAATTGAATTAGCATATCATTCAAACTAAGGTTCATTCAATTAAAAGTATAAAAGAACCGAAAATGTCAAAGCTAAGGCTCATTCATTTAAAAAAACAAATTACTGTGGGCCCCAAATTCTCAGTCTTTATTTGATAGCAAAAAATTCAAATAAAGTACCATGCCAACACAGAAATCACATTAGCAACTTTTCCACACATCTCAATTAATTTTTGATTGGTAAGATTGCACATGAAGCACGCCCTTTCAGTAGCAAATCATCCAAATATATAGATGAATACAGTTTAAGGAAAAGAATAGAACTGAATAAAGAAAAAATAATAACTCCATAGTCTATAAATGGAAATCTATTAAATTCAGCCCTAAATTTAGAAAAATCATGAAAAAATCGTATTTTCATTTGGAAGTCAACTGAGAACTATAATCCACCCAATACATATCAACTTAGAACTGCAAATGTATAACAAATTAAATTACTGCAAACATAAGTCCAACATTCTCACAGAAATTGATTCTGTCTTCATCTCTTCTACGACTAAAATCAATCACTAAAAGCAACAAATATTCTGCCTATAAGGTGAGTCCAGGTAAGCTCAAAAGCAATTTACTAACAAGGTAAGCTCAACAAAGTGTTCACTAATAACTACTGCAGAGTTCTTCATTTTTTTTTCACCCCAAGACCAATAATTTATACCTTGGGATTCCGGCGTCGAGTAACTTGTGGAGGCGTCGAGTGGTGGTGGGGATGAACTGCAAAAGTGAGTGGAATCGAATCGGAGGGGCGAAACCGAACGGAGGCCGCTTCCTTGTAAGAAAATCTTCTCTTGGGGTTCCGTCGAACAAGACAAAAAAACTTTGAAAATCTTCTCTTGGGGGGATGTTCGCAGCGAGATTCTGTGTAGTAAACGAGGGTTTTTGCCGGAGATAGATGGTGGTTGGCGCCGTGGATGCGAGGGGCTAGGGTCCGGAGAAGAACTGGGTCGCGCGAAACATACTTGTTTACGAGTGCTTCCCGTTTTACGTTTACGAGTGCATTTAATTTTACGTTTTTCTATTATTCAGTTTCATTCAGTTTCCGTTTTGGCTGCCACATAAGCAGGTACACGTCATGCGGTCAACTGGAGCGGTAAGGCGGAAGCGGCATAGTAGATTTATTCTATATTCAGACAGGTTGACAAACTAGCAAACTGGTCGTCGCTCTTGAGCGTGGGGAATAAAGTTCCCCGCGGGTCGCACATCTCTAGCTAGGACAAACCTAGTTGCCTAGAGAGGAGTGAAGAAAGACAAAAACAAAAACAAAACAAACAAAGAAACAAACTAGTTAGGCAAAGTTACGAGAATAAAAAAACAACGGCAATATTTATTTGGTTTCTTGGAGTCACAAAATTTCATGAACAGAAAACACGTGACATTGCAGAGCAGTTTTGCTACAAATAAGTTATTGTACACTTCCCACATTTCACATTGGGGAAGTATTTTTAATAAGAATGTATGAATGTTTTTCATAAAATATAAAATATAAAATGGCCGACGTACTTGAAAAAGAGATTAACAGATTCCGCTTGGCTTAAATTATAAATAAAATTCACATGTGCACATCCTTTCTCTGATTACTAATCACGTGTACATGTTGCTGAAATCACGTCTCTTTGTGTTCTTTTGGACTCTCTTTTTCTGCTTCTTCAGTATTATAAAGAAACCATGGCAAAAGAGATAGAGAAACATTAGCTCACAGTACTCATGATGGTCATGGTTGTGTTCTTGGGGACTCTACAAGTAAGGCTACATAATCCGCAGCCGCCACTAGTAGGGGCACCAACGACAGAGGTACTGGAGCCAAAACAGTACTACACAAACAGATCAATCGAGACGCTGCTGGTAGTTCTCGCAGTGATCACGATTGTGGGTGTCATAACAGGCATCGTTGCTCGGCTGTGCGGTGGACGACATTTTGGAAGAAACGGGGAGAACGACATAGAAGGGTGGGTAGAAAGGAGGTGTAGGAGCTGCATCGATGGTGGAGTTCCAGCTGCAGCCCCTGATCTAGAGGAGGCAAAACCAACAGCAAAAAAATGAAGGTGGAGATTATGGCTGAAATCCAACACGTGAGTGCTCGGCCTATAATTCCCAGCTTATCACAGAGCTTTAGCTCAATGAAGACAAAGCTGCATGCATCATCTAGCATGCATATATTTTTAATTTTTTTACTATAATTAGCAACTAAATGATGTACGTACCTTACAACTCATGATCATTGCTTTCCAGATGAAGTGGGTCGTTTTGATCAGTCTTTCTTTTTTTCTGGATGAGAGTTTCATTTTTCCTTTTTGTTACGGGATTATAAGTCATGCCCAGCTAGCTCCACTAATGCATAATTTCTTTCCTTATGAATAGATTTTGGCCAACAACGCAAGCATTTGTCGGAGTTGTAATTCTCCTTTGCTAACGTTGATCAAATAACGATAAAAAACGATAAAAAAAAGATTAATCAAAGGACAAAAGAAAATTAGAGTGATCAATATATTCACTTTGTGAGATTATATTATAAACTTTTTAGATCTATAATATATATAATATACATTATATTATAAATGGCAAGTGATCAGTGTCACATTGTAAAATGGCTACTTTCTTGAGGGCACCGTGGGGATACAATTCCTTCGTCAGCCAATTTCACGTTACGGCACAGAGCTTTTGCTATTTTCCCTCCACCGCCTTCCAAGTTAATATTTTGCAACAAAACCCCCCGACATGGAAAGCTCTTGCTGCAATCGAATTTAATGGCCATATCAGAAGCGCTTGTCCCCTGAATGTTCTCATAAATCACATTTTCTACTTGAACAGCTGAGTGCTGCATGCGATAATTAAACCAAGCAGAGATTTTGTCAATTACAGATCGAGATCATGAATATATATATATATTAGATATTTCTTGTTGCTGTATATATATGTACATGATGATGTGGACTTGTGGGACAAAGAATGATTTTTTTTTACCTGTTCCTTGCATGCTTGGTCTTGGTCACAGTAGTTTTGGTCTATTATTATTGGGTTAGTCACATTATGCATTTCAACGTTCTGGAATTTGATGTCGCTTGCACTTCCTGACCCTCCCTGCTGATCAATGTTAGACATAATTAGATGCATGAACTTGAATGTACTTGCTATTATATAATTAATTATACTCAGGACTTCATTATAAGAGACATATATATAGAAAGATTTAAGGTTCCTGCAACTTAATTTATTACTACCCACATAAATTTTTCGAGCAACATTAAATAATATTCAATATTAATGTACGTTGTAATTAAATTAACCGGCCTCTAAATTGGAGATTTTGATCCAAGAATTAAAGAGAGAATTATATATTTATATATATAAACAAATTAAAAGACTAGCATATATCAAGTAGTACTAGTACGTACGACCTGCCATGTCTTGATCCTCACTCCATTTGTGGTTCCAGAAAGCTTAGCTCGATCCACGAATATTTCTGATACATGAGCTTCCGAATTTCCAGAGCCCAAGCTTCCGATGCTGATCATCAGATGGTCATGATCATGACCAAAATAATATTAATTAGGACATAATTAATTGATTGATGTCATGGATCATGAAGTACTGCATGGAGCAAGTTATTCATGTACAGTATAGAATTTGAAACCTGATTCCATGACCTGGTCCACAGGCTATGTTCGTGGCTCGCACCTTTCGGGATCCACTTACAATAGAAATACAATCATCACCTTTTCAAACATAAGAAATATTATTGATGATCAATGAATCAAATTATATAAGTACGTACTAATTCCGTGCATGCATGGTTTTAATTACTCCAATTTAATTACTAGATTAATTTAGTCATATATATATATACCTGTTCGTATAACACAGCTTGATATGTGGATGTTTTGAGTCCGAGTAACATGAATTCCATCTGTGTTGGGGCTTTTCTCTGGAGAAGTTACAATCAGATAGGAAGCTCGAACATTCATGCATTTTTGAAAAGAAACATGAATTTGTTGGGCGTTTTGGATCTTCAGGTTCTTCACAATCAAATTTGTGCATTGAAAGAAGGTTATTGCCTGCCAATTACGAAGACAGACGTGCATGCATAATTGCCAGATCGAAGATCAATGAAGGAAATAATTTTAGTGGTTTACTCATCCATATATATATATATAATATATGGTTTACTCATCTATTATTTAAAATATGACACATTAGTCAGTATAACAAACAATATTTATTAGTCAATATTGCATGTATTAATAATGTAACGCTAGCAGCTTGCTGCTCAAGAATCAAGACACATGATATATATCAAAAAGAATTTCCCCAATAAATAAAGGAAGAAAAAATTAACATACCGTCGGTGCATTCTTGCAAGGCTGCCACATATAATGAAACATGAATAATCTTCATCAGCACTTTTGATTAGGAATTAATTCATGATGAAAACATATATATAATTATTGGGTTCCTAATACATATATACATATATATATATATATAGGTAGCTAGCTAGCTTGGCATGCATACCAGAGTTTTATTGATTTTGCATGAGTTTTGCCACCACACTTTCCCATTGCCATCGATGGTTCCACCACCTTCGACTAATAAATTTTCAACTCTCTCAATCAGCAACCAGTGCCTGCCATCTTGGCTGTAGTCTGATTGATCCTCAGATGCTTCTATGGTTCCAGAAATCTGACGATTTTAATATATATATATATATATATAATTATTACTCATTTATTGATATATATATACTTCTTGAAATCTTTGAAAACTAGATTTATGATGTCTGATATATACATGATATATATTATATATACCTGCATAATAATATCAGATTTGCAAGGACCTGAGAATCTGATTGGCTTAAGACCATATTTTTTACGAGGCACCACCAGAACAACAACTCCTTCAGATGATGAGCACGCTACCTCCCAAGCCTTCTTAAATGCCTGAAATTATAATTGAGCGTTATATCGATCTAAAGAAAATTCCCATATATAAAAGGAAGAGGATCAGAGTTTGCGTGCAGCATGCCTACATCAAAATCTTATATAAAATATTAATTTTAAATAACGATAATATAATTTATATACGCGATTATTTTACAACTCGTTAATTTTACTGTTAATTAGTCATGTCACTTTATAAAAAATATTCTATTTGAATTTCGAATTTTAGATAAACACATGATCAGTACTCCATTTAAGAGAAAAGTGATCAGAAATATATATTGTGTATGTATAATTACTAGTTAGATTAGCATTAGACGGCTTGCACGTCCGGTACTGCCACCTACATACGGTTGGTTGTAGTCCAATAAAAGGAATCACAAAAAGACTTGAAGGAAAGACCATATATCGTACGTATAATTCAAGCAAATTAAATATACAATAATTATTTGTATTTTTAGGGTTCTTAATTATATGTAAATCTAAGATCAGTACGTACGTACGTACCTCTGTGTCGTCATGATGAGTACCATCATGATCACCTTGAGCTCCAAAGTCGTTCACATTAATTACTGTCTTAACCGAAGAAGAAATGCTATCCACTCTATGATCAAGCCTCTTCAAACTCAGGAAATCATGATCAGTTATTTCCTCGATCAAGTCCTCCTTAAACTCGTCGTTCAAAATGGTGCTGATCATGAAGTTATACGAAGGATATGCTTGAGAATCATACCCATGATGAGATTGATCATGATCATGAGGAGTACCATAAGGACCAAGCTGTAGGTGACGATCATGATCTTCCAGTAGTGGTACCTGCGAAGCGCTGCTATAACATGAAATATTATTATTGAAAGAGATCACCATCATCATCATCATCATAAACAAAAATGGGAGCAGATGATGATCATGTCTTTGTTGCCCCATTATTAATTCGCCTTTAACTAATTGTGTGTGGAAGAGGAAAGATACTCCAAAGCGCAAGGAATTATATATCTCGATGAAAGTCATGAGATGGTTATGGCTTGGTATTGAAGTGAGAAGCACGTCACGATATGATCAGCTTTTGTATTTATTACATATATACATATATGTATATATATATATAATAGGGAACGGTAACAGGCACGTTAGTTTCGGGATGCATCTGCTTTAAATATTTTTTTAGTTAAATTTATTTAAAGTTGAATTTTACTATAAGATTACTCTAAAGAGTAAAATCATTTTAATTTTTTAATTTTAAAAAAATTGAAACAAAAAGAAATAAAAATGAGTACTATCAAAACAAAAATGACATAAAAACTAGACCTCAATTCATGGGCGTCGCGGGATTTTAATAACTTTTTAATAAAACAAGACTTAACCGAAAATTAAAAAAGAAAAAAATAAAAATTGTTATTCATAATTAGATAACTATTTATTATAATAGAGTAGATATAGAAACTTATTTAGGTTCTTGTCTACATGAAAAATATCCGATCCAGGTACGGTTTGAGATGAAACGATATCTAATTGGGCACTCAGATTCTGAATTTTGCTTGCTCCAACGCATGGCGTTATAACTTTCATGCATGCATTGATCACATGAATCTTCTTACCTTTTCAGGTGATAATTCCAAGATTTTGGATAGCTAGTAGTACGTACCACTGGATCACCTTTTCACTTTTTTTTTTTTTTAAATTTTTTCTTTCACCATTTTTTAAAACTATTTAAATATTTTTTAAAAATTAAAAAAATCATATATTCATTTAAAAACACTTACTTAATTATTAAATAAAAAAATTAAAAATTAAAAATAAATTCAGTAATGTTTTCGGTAAAATATTTCTGTGGACATAGCGTTTTCTTTATCTGAAATATTGCAAGTAGATACACATGCCATGCAAGAGGCCGTTGAAGTCTACACATCTTCACTGGTCAAACTAGCCATTTAAAACCCATGGGCTGACTTCCTGATCATATGGCCAGGATACAAAGCCCATGTGGAGAGACAGATTTGTGAAGAACATTTTTGTGCTGAGAGCTCGCTGCTTCAAGAGTGGGCTGAGCCTGAGAGACCTAAAGTACATAAGCACCATCCATACTGACGTGAACAATTGGAGTGTTTAATTACAGAGTAATTTTATATATAATTGTATAAATGTCGTGTAAGTGTAATTATTTTTTAAAAAAAGTAAGATTTATTATTAAATAATTAATTTTTTTTTATGAAAATCTCATATTTTATTCACTTTTTTCAAAACGATTACGCAACGGTTGTACAATTCATGATTATAAATATGTTTTCTCTAATCGCACCCATTTGAAAAAGAATGGAATATATCACTAAAAAAAATAACTTATATTCTATATTTATTCATTTTTTTAACAAGAGTGCAGCACATTTTTTTTAAACTACGAGTGTTTCCTAATCCCCTACAAACATTATTCGTTGTTGTTTTTTTTTTTTTTGTTTTGTTTTCATTTTACATGGTGTAAATAAGCGTCAAGAAACTAGAAATTTACAAGCACTGATTATTAATTAGTTCATCACAAAAGTTTGTTCTTTGAGCACTCCACTAACCCTGGACATGTCTTGTTGTTTTTCCCATGTTCCTTCTGTTTAGTACTGTATCAGTAGCTACAAGTTTGATCCCATGAGCTTTGAAAGACGGAGCCAGGCCATGGAATCTGCAGTGTTTGAGCCTTTAGGAAAGCAACATGAATGCATACAATTAGACAACTTGTAGATAAAAATATGACTCTAGTTATATATCTGGTTTCATACTGTCAATCATTGCTGAGAGCTCTCAACCTTGTAATGGATATTTGGGATAAGCATTTTTATTAAAAGAGAAACGGACTACGAATATAGTTCATCCGAGTTATTCCAATGCAAAAGCATCCCCTCACTCCCCATCTCTGCAGTACATACAGACCATCAGAACATGTGCCAACTCCATCCACCTCTCCCTAATAGTGGGCTGGTTCTAGTTGACAAATATCATAATAGCATTTGAACTACTTAAACTTGGATCTCTAGAGGCCATCTGTACATGTCTTCTTCTGGGATTGGGATGTTAAAGGTTACCAAGCCGGTCGCAGAATCATAGTTGAAATCAGTCTCAGCATTTCCCACTCTGCACTTCAATGGACGCTGGGAAGAGTAAGCACCGAACCGTCCACATCCCCTGACTTTGAGGGCAATTGTTGCAGTTGGAGATCGATTCTCACCGAGAGAAGTGGTCAGTTCTGAGGAAACTTCACCATCAAAGAGCTCAGGTTTCCTGTCCGAAGCTACATGGAACTCTACCTGCTCCAGAGCACCGCCAGTGTTGAACATGTCAAGCAGGCCTATTGGCGCAAATGAAATGCTGGATGTGATTTCCTGCATCACAGAGAATCGGAAAATTTAGTATTTTTGGGATAGCAGGCTGAGAAAAAAAAAAAAACTAGTAAGGGTGTTCACCAAGACTCACCTTAAGAGGACAGAAGTGGTAAAGTTCATACTGGAGAACTTTCAGTGTCACTGGCAGTGAAGCACCTTTTGGCAAGCGAATCACTTCTCCTAAAATTCAGGATGTAGAGTTGGTTTAGAACTTTTCAGAAACGAATGTTGTCAAATAGAATTTTTACCAAGAGTTCCTCATTTTTAAAAGATATATGAGCCCAATTTGCTTTTCCCATTGGCTTTTAAGTTTTGTTATGCTATCATGCATCAACTTGCTCTCCATGGCGCTTATGAGTCCATTTTCTTCAGAGACACCAATAAAAAATAATTGCCTCAAAGATGAAATTACCTGATCCATATGCATAAACTACTGTCTCCCCATTCCAATTGGCACCAGCAACCTCATCCATGAGTTCAACATCAGCAACCTGGACAGAACAAGTGAGTGTACCAGGAGATGCATCATGGATGCGAGTCTTCTTTTCAATCTTGCACCATCCTGCACCTTGACAGTTGAACACACCTACTACTCCAGAGCATTTGTTCATGTTCCATACTTTAAGCAAGCTGCCAAAATAATGTTTAGATGAGTACTTTTGGTGAATCCCTATATGTTGGCTCAATGCAATGATGACGGAAAAGAGTAACAAACCTGGTTCCATCTCTAGCTGGATCAGAAAAGAGACAGTCACGGGTGGGTCTACCAGGTAGCTGGGCACGGAGAACTGAACCATCAGGGAGGACCAGTTTCTTCAGAAGTTCAAAGTTGTGATTGCCAGGCTTGTCACTATGAAAAATAAGTAAAGAGCCTTGGATTAAAAACTTCTTATGATCATATCAATGTTATAAACAACACAAAAGTAATTCCCATTACAATTATCACTCTTTTATTTTCACAAATTCATGTGCAATACCTAACATATATTGGGCATCCACCAATTGCACGAGCAGCACCATGATAATCTGCTGCTGGGTGTAGACTCTGCAAACATCAGCTTAAACCAATCAGGCCCAGGCTTGATAAACAAGCAATTAAAGGCAGAAAATGATTTATTTTTCACTTACATGGAACATATCCCAGTCAGGTTGCATAAATTCCCCGAGGAAGAGGGAGTTGTAAGCAACAGAGGAAATATGGATAGTGTGGGAAGCAGGGTCCCGAGGGTAAAAGTCATCAGAAGCTCTCACAACGGCAGTCTGCTTGGCACTATACATCCCATCTGTGTTGTGACACATGCAAGCAATGCATCCATTCTCAGGGAAGTTCCGAGCAATTGAGGCTTCTAAGGCCTGGACATAGCTACGTGTAAGAGAAACCCTTCCACCATGGCCATTACCCAGAGTCTCAATAATGTTCTGCACATCAACTTTTACTCCGTCTACTCCACACGAAGCCAAGTATGCATGAAGCTCATTATAGAAGTTGAAAACCTTCTTCGGATGCACCAGGCCCAGACCATGAACAGCCAAGCTGTCCATGACTATGTCTGGTTGGTTGCCTAGTACACCAGGGGACTGCACTGGGTACGCAAGAGCAGTTTCATAGTGCTCCAAACCAGCGGCCGCTGGTTTCACTCCACCCCAGTAACCAGCTAGAGCATGCCAGACATACACATATCTGTACAAACAAACAACAGAAATTACACTCATGACATGAGTAGAGTACCCTATTTCCTGGGAATGTTCTTTCCTTACTAAAGGAATAAAAGCAAATCCAATCTCACTGTACTTTTTGATCCATTAAAACACTCATCTTCAAAGTTCTCGAATGAAAAGACACAACAGAGATTGAACCACTTTTTGAACAATATTATACTTCAAAATTATTTAACTCTTTCCTCCTTGCCGGGACAGATATTCTGTTCTAAACTACATGTGTAGGAATAGTTACTGGTTTTTTAACTCCAGTCATAGAAATAAATAAATTTCTCCCCTAGTGTCCAGACTCCAGAGTATGACCGCAAGTTTTAGAATTAATTAAAGCTATAGCAATAGAAGCCATGGAATAGAAGATATATACTGCCCATTGTTGCAAATAATATTATATTATTCATTTTAGTTTTGGACAATATAACTTTTCAAATCTCCTCAATATTGGGGTTAATTGGAAGATAATCAAATATTTTTATGAGTGGCCATAATGTGGCAATGAGATGCTTAGAAAATTGCAAATTACTGCTGCAAAATTAACCAATCTATCTAAGATTGTAGCAAGTAGAATTTGGCCAGTCCATTTAGGAGAATGGTTTGCAGCTCTGATTTGTTGTCCGGGATGGTACATATGTGATATGCAACAATACTAACCAGAAGATCAGCTGGTTTCACTTACTTGACGTTGTGATGTTGCTTGGCATCATCTACAACTAGCTTCAAGCCTGAAACCTGGTCATTGTTCTGGCCATTCTTTTGAAATTTTGTGTTCTCTTTTATTCCTGTCAGCCTGCTAGCAAACCTGCATCCACAAAATTAGTCAATGAATCAATAACTAACCACTTTGATCAGGACAAAAAGTTCAAGAGGGACAAATGGATGCAAAAGAAAAATGACAATAGATCCAACTTATACTATACTATGTTATGCATATGCAGACAGAAAAATGACTGAGCCAATGCCAAAGTTCTACAAAAAATTTCAGCCTTTAGGTAGGGTGAGCAAAAATGGATGCAAAATAAGAATGACAATATATTCAACTTATACTTTACTATGTTATGCACATGCAGACAGAAAAAGACCGGGCCAATGCCAAATTTCTACAAAAAGTTTCAGCCTTTACGTAGGGTGCTCAAGTTATGAATATGAACTTTCAGGACATACTGATTAACATAGTTGCCTTTTGGACTCATAACAGTGCATGTACCAAAGCTAGACCCTTCTGTCAGCTTCTGCTTAGAAAGATTGGGATTACTAAACCCTCATCCATGCCACTCCACATCTCCACCCACGGGCTGAAGCTATCTATCATCTATCCACAAGTGGAAGACATTGGCCACAGGAAAATGAACCCCTAGATACCTATTGGGTTAAAACTCTCTGGTTCTTTGGTTACGCTTCACAATTCTAGTTGGTGGTCTAAAACGGGGTTCATATGTAGAAATTATACTGGCTGTCCTGAGAAGCCCAACAGACATCAACATAAAACTGATTACTGTCAAATCTTTATAATGAATTTTCTTGTGCCAGCTTAATTGCACCTCCAATTGAAAAACAATGAGTCTCAAAACAAATAAAACGGCAACTTAATGCCTCACAGCTCTCCTATACTACATGACACTGACAAGAAAATTACTAAATGAAGGGAAAAATTACCCAATATGGAGAGTCCTTGTTGGGAAAAATCAAGAAAGAAAAGTAATCATGTTATATACCACTTCACTCAAAGTGTGCATGCATTGGAGAGAGAGAGAGAGAGAGACGGATCTTACTGCGCTCCTTCTTGTACAACAGTATTAGAATCCTTGGATTTATTTTCAATCTGTTGCCAACCATCATCTATAATTAGGAATTTTGGAGGCGCCCCTCCCTCGGATAAGCTGCAATTGTTCCAGAGTACAACTCAGTGACTAACATTCTATGATTGTTATTTTTGAAATTTCAAAACCAAGTGTGGCAAAGAAAAAGCTCCTCTGCACTGAATTACCTTTTAAGCCCTTGGTCAACACCCTCAGCAGTGACATCAGTATAGAAAGCATCCCATGTGCACCAGCCAAACCAGTCGAGGAACGAAGGCAACTGCATAGAATCAGCAAGATTATCAAGAGATTCATCCTGACATATCTTGTAATTAACGGATCAACTTGCTTTTCATTTAAACTTTTATTTTCAATAATTTCTGCGTTATATCAATTGACCATAAACAAACCGAGGTGTTATTACCTTTTTCTTCTCACGAGGAAGAAAAGTTTGCATGTGTTTTTCTAGAGCCCTGTTTTAAAGAACAACAACTAAGGAGTCATGATTCATTCTCTAGAAAGTAGGAATAAAAAAGATTGTCCTAATCCAAGATCCTTCTGATATTGTTAACAACAGAAAAGCTGAAAAACAAGTAGCTTTCAGAATATTTTGACAAAATGAAAAAAGAAAGAAATTGATCTAAATGCAGGAGAAGAAAATCAGTCGAGGGAACTTAAAGGACTCACTTCACAGCCTGGGTGATAACTTCAAAGGGATTAGTTCCAGCATGCATGTAGACAAGGTGAAGGCCTTGACTTGTCTCAACAGCAGTATCTCCTGCAAAACCAAATCACACACCACAAAAAAACAAGTCGTTTCCATTCTTTCGACTACTTTTTCTTCCCCAAATGCTATAAACTCCATTAATTGATTCATTTGAATCATAGTCATTCAGTGGTTTTCTCCAGCCGGATTTTGTTTGCATTAGTGTCAGCTCCACCGCACATATGACTGGTTTTATCTCCTTTATTGGCAGCGGGATGGGACTCGATAACGGAAGATATGGGTCTAAAAAATAATGGTATGACGGGAAAGCCGGAAAGGTGTGTAGTGCCTACACCAGATTCTTTTTTATGGCCATGATCTACTCACCACTCTCAAGGCAAATCTCTAACTCATTATTGTCGTTGCCTTGTAGAACAGCACGGAACTGGCCTTCAAGGAGCGGGAGGAAGACAGTGTAGATGGTTGGGGTGTCATCTCCATTGCTGTCTTTACTCTCTACAAGCATGAATTGGGTCTCCAGAGGAACATCTCTCCCAGATGTCCCCATTCTTTGAGTCATCCACCACAGCTTGAACCGGAAACAACACATGAATCGAAGACCCCTGCCACACAAATCAGTTTGAAATTTGTGATGCCTCAAATTTTAATATATAGAAAGCATGAAAGCATTTAACGAATATTCATCTTCTAAGTAACTAGAATCCAGATGAGAAAAAGTGCGCATATGCTCAAAAACTTGGGAGTTAAAATGAATTATGGCATTGCATAAAATTAATATGAAATAAAACAATGTCAAATTGATATTATGTATTTAACAAACCGTTCTATTTCATTTCATTTTGCATTGAATTTAAATATCGTTAAATGCTAGCAGAGTTGACTGCAAGTATTCAGATCAATAGCAGCAGACGACTTATTCTACTCATAAAATCCATGAATGTATCATAGTGGATTATCAAAGAAGGAATAGAACTTACTCTAAAACACCCATGGGAAACACATGGAGGCTTTTGCTATTGGAAGCCGTGGCACCAATGAAAGCACTAGCAACAAGCCCCAAACCTGAACCCGGAGTCAGCACAATATTATCAGGTACTCCAGTTAATATGGTCTTCCCCTGAACCACAAGGTTCCCATCGTTGATGGAGATCTTCGGTGTGACCGTCATTTTTGAGCTCCTTAAGTACTGTCCCACCATATATAACATCGTGAGTGAATGAAACTACTAACATAGCATAAAAGTTAGAACCAAAGAAAACCAGACAGAAATGCCACGAGCTCGATCAAACAAAGAAGCTGAACTAACATCACGATTAAACAACATCATAATTTTTTTCTTTCGCAACATTGAGGTATAATAACATTAAAAGATACGAGAAATTGTCGAACGGAGATTATAGTATGAACCTGGGGGCTCGTAATTCCTACGGAAGCTTATCGGTATACTAGGATATTTTCTACGTGACTTCTTCATTAATGGAGGAAGGAGGGATCCACCTCAATGGCCTTAACCTTAATGGTTCCATCCTATGAATTAACTAGATACGCATTTTTCTTTTCCATGCTCTCTCTTTGTTCATAAAAACAAAAGGGATAAAATAAGAATATTCGCATTGGATTAATCAAATATTTTTTTATTTTTAAATTTAACAAATATGAAAATAACTATATAACATCTAAAAGTATTTTTTGAGATTATTATATTATAGATATTAAGATTTTTATTTACATATGAGATTTTATCATCTATATACATATGAGATTATTATATTATAAATTGTTAAATTGTGAAAATAAAAATAAATATAATTGTTAAAAATTATTGAAGATTATGAAAAATAAAATAAACAAGTAACTAAAAAATAATAATTAATTAAAAAATATATAAATATAAAATAATAATATTTTATTATTATAGAGAGCATAATAACTCATCCTAGACTTTCAATGATTAACTAAAAGTAAAAAAATTACATATTAATTTTAAAGAACAGGATGTCCCAATATTCGGAGTACGTAATTTTTGTCTGGAACTGCGTAACATTCAATCAGAAAAGGTTAATGTTTCTTTTTTTCTTCGCAATATGATAAGGGAACCTACCGTACAATCAGATAAATAAAAAGGTTAATTCCTTGGATATCCATATATAATTTTCTAACGCAAAACATATTTTAAAATTTAATAATATATAAATAAGATATGTGAAATTCGTTATATTTTATAATGTAGAAACTAGACCATTTAAGTAAAATAATTAATTAATTAATTAAAAATTTTAAAAAAAAAATTCCTCCTTCATCTAAATAGCTAATACTAGTCTCACCGATCTATTCTATCCCATTCTATCATTCTATTCTACTGCTGTGATTTTTTATTTTATTTTTTAATTTTTTTGATTTAGTAATTAAAAAAGTATTTTTTAATAATATTTTATTTTTTCTTAAATATTTAAAAATGTTAAAAGTATGAAAAATAAAAAATAAAAAATCTTACAAGTAACTTGGCTCCCAGCGGGAGATGGGAGCAGCGACTGAAAGCACGATCCATACTAAATACACCGTTCCTTTTTCCTACTATTTCCGAAAAAAGTCCAAATTTTTGCTATCTTTTTTTTTTTTTTTTTTCATTTTAAGGTTCGTGCTGAAGCTACAACTAGCAAACAGAAAGGGAAAATGATTTTGAACAGAGCATCGGTGGACCACAGCTTTCTTTTTCGGCTTTCAACTTTAACCTTTTGCTCAAAACAACAAATGTACCTGAAACATTAGAAGATATACTTTTCAATGAACATGAAGGTTGTGATTTTTGTTTCCTTTAGTTCGTCTTCGTTTTTCGGATAGGAAGTTCTAGAGAGAAACAGAAGTTCTAGAGAGAAACAGAGATGACGATCAGAATTTTAAAGGACTATATTTACAGGTTCCACTAATTATGCAGAACTTCGAGTTTAGACCCTGGTGGATTAATTGATCTATTCAATTAGGATTATACGATATAAGTTGTTTGTGATCGTCCGGTCGACGTGATCTGCGAGAAAATGGGGGCAAAGAACTGCGGATCTAGTCAAGGGGATATCTTTAACAAACAGTTATTGGAGAAGCCTAGCTAATCCCCGCCAGAAAGTGCACATCTATGTGATATTTCATCTCCTAAACGCTTCGGAGTTCAAATTCCTTCAGACAGAACCGAAAGCTCACTAACGTAGAGTCCAAAACAAAATCCAAGATAATCGCAGACAACTAGCGACGGAAGTCAAGGATCAGCAGTAACTCCCAGTATCATCTCATTTCTCATACCAACGCATCTCAACATCAACGAAATGGTTCGAAAATCATCGGCCACCGCAGCACTACGGCTCGAATACCACAAAACAGCATGATATGAAGTACAAAATTTAAATTTACTCAAAAAGTTCACCGAATAGCTCCTCTAAAACTCACCAGGTAGATCCCTCGCCGCCGCGTCGAAACTCTACGCTCTTAGCCGCTCAGAATGCGCAAAGGAATTTTTTTTCTGAGAGAGAGAGAGAGATAATTCAAAACAAAGAAGAAAACCTGAGAAATCGTTTGTAATGCTCTCTGAAGGAACGAAGAGCACCGAAGCAACACCCGGTAAATATGCTCTGTTTTGCTCACGAGTCACGAGTCGATGAGTGAATGAGGTGACGAGTAAAACTAAAAGCGGAAGAGATCGGTTTATATAGTCTGTCGAGCGTTAAACCTCGTGCATGTTCTGGGGTACTCGATCTTTCCAGGTCGTGACACGTGGAGTAAAGGCTCCTGATTGAGGTTCTATCTTTTCAACTACTATAAAAATACGGGTAGGATATTCGTGTTTCTTTGTCGTTTATTTAAAACCCATGTGCACTGTGCAGGATGGTTCTAACTTCTATGTGCAGTGGGTGGGCCTGAAAGTTGCTTGTTTTTCCTGCTTTTTCACAGTTTCACGTGCTCCTCTGCAAATTGAACATGCTGATTTTAATGCAGAGATACACGGCAGCCATTTTACCATTTTTATTTTGGTCCGCCAGCAATTTTCCAGGTTAGACATGTTGCCAATCTGAATATAAGATTTCTTTCTAAGTTAAAATCGACACTCATATATAATAAAGAGTAAAGCGAGATGCAATTTTTAAAATACTGGATTAATAATTAAGTCTTTAATAATTGATATTAGAGTAAAAATTACATCACGATTTTAAACTACAGATAGAATAATCTATAGGTTAGATTAAAATACTTTAGTACTATGTATAGATATGGTGCTAAATCATTAAATGTTAATAGATAACTGTAACTATTTAAAATTAATACCCAACAATCTTAAAATCAGAACATGTATTTTATATCAATTATTAAAATTCAACTATTCAAAATCATTTATAATATAATCCATTATTATTCTTATTTTATTACGATAACATAATCATTATGATACCCTAGCATTATTATGATCATTACTTGCAAAGTGTGTGCAGTCTGCTCACATTTCTCACGTCATTTTGCACCGAAAATAAGTAGATTGNGGTTACAGTCACATCCCACTGCATATACATATGCAGTCCACGTCAGATAGATAACAGGGTACTACAATATCGTTCCGTGCTAGGCTTTGTAGCCTCGTGAGTCAGTTTGGTGGAGCCCATCATGGAAGTTGCTGCGATTTTTGATGTTGAAAAGTTGGTATCTAGCGTCGTGAGTCAGCTTGGTGGAGTCCAAGCAAAGCAATCACGACGTGTGGGACCCGGAATTCGGAAATGTCTGACTTTTCTCTGACCCGGACAGATATCTGGCATATTCGCTTCACGTCCTTACTCTTTCCAAATTTCTCCTGCTGTGTTCCTTTTCCGTGGAGAGTAATGATACTTTTATAATATATTTTATAATAACATGTTAAAACAAAGATATTTTAGTAAAATGTTATTTACTTTTATATAATATTTTATTAAAATATTTCTCATTTTAACTATATTATGAATAAATCATTTTCCTTTCGTGAACCGTGAACGTACATTACCGTTTCCTCCAGGGTAAAAGCTAGCTTATTTTATTTTTTAATTTTATTTACCATTTAAGAGCACTAATGGATTCAATTCATTAAATTTTGGTCAAAATTTAGTTTGGTTTCACAAAAATTTACTATATTGGATTCAATAAATAAATAGTAATTTTAGTATAAGATTTATTCATTGGTCAAATCTGGTCAGTTCCTTGAACTGACTAAATATTATTTTCACTATAAATAATATTCTTCCTATGTATACTTATCACTCTTAATTACTTAGCTCAAAATTTAGTTGCTAATACTATGTGTACTTAACAGTGCATGAAAGCTAGCTATTCGTAAGGAGTTTATATTAATTATGGGGGAAAAATATGAACCATGCATGCGTAGTATACTTATCACACTTAATTAATGGTGTCTTTTCTGCAAAGCGGTTGTCAAACTTCAATCATGAATTTTTGATCGTGCTTAATTATTCCAAAAACAAAAGATGGAGTCATTTCAAATCGATTTAAGAAATTATTACTGAATTTAATTATTAATTTATTTCGTCAATTAGTAATCTTGGATATTTGCTATTATTAATGCAGTTTTCTAATTAATATATTTTCATTTGAAAAGAATAATATTTCGGATAGCAATCTATTTAGGCTCTGTTTGGATACATAATACAACTATCTCATCTCATCTATCTCATCTTAATTATTACAATTTTTTCAAATTTTTATACAAAAATATAATATAATAAACAATTCAACTTTTTTAAATTTTAAAATAAAAATAATACTAAAAAATATATTTTAATAATATTTTCTTCAACTACTATTCAAAACATGTTATCTAATCTTATCTGAATTGTCTATCCAAACCCAACATAAGACTATTTGGTTGATTAACTTATCTCAAATTATTTCAAATTAATCAATTATTAATGAAATTCATTACTTTTTTTAATTTCTTATAAAAACATTAAATTCATATCAACTTATTTCATACATTTTAATTTAAAAAATTAAATTCATTTCAACTTAAAAAAAATTAAATTTATTTCTATATAAAATTTATAAAATATTATTGTTCGCCACTCAACCAAATTTCTTTCGAGTCCGAATTTCTTATTAATTACGTTAAAGGGACAAAAGAAAAACCAGCAGGTCAGACAAAAGCAAAAGCAGCACGACTTTAGAGACGACAGCGGTCGGTGCGGTGAAGGTGGCCATGGACTATGATTTGGCGGGGACTGCAACACTACTACTAAACTAAGAAGTATAATAATGATTAACAAAAAGAGAAGATGAAGTATAATAATGTTCATTAATTAAAAATAATATACTTCTCAAAACATGCGGTGTCGTTTTCGTTAATTACTACCCGAGAAAAAGAAAAAAAAAAAAAAAAAGGACTGGTCATGCATGCCTGGGCGGTTTCAACCGGCCAGGCCGCCACGAGGCGTGACTACTGACACTACATACTGGCTGGAATATTTTGACTACTTTAACAAAATAGTAGTACGTATAATTTAAGAAGATGATCATGATATTAGCAACGAGCGAACAAACATGTTGAATCGATGATCATTTTAGACTATTCATATATGATCAAAAGTTTGAACAACAACGTACGAATTAAGAGGTACTGGACTCGAATTACGAACGTAGTTGAAAGCTTGATCTGCATCGATCTACTTTGACTGAGCTAGAGTAGTACTTTTTTTTTCTTTCTTTTTTTTTCTTTCTTTTTTTTTTTCTTTTTTTTTTATATATATTTTATGGAAGCTAGAGTAGTACTGATCTAGATCAAATACTCTGTCTGTTTATGTATTAATTGACGGCAGGAAATTCAAATTTTTTGAATTGAACAAAGAAAGAAAGTGACCTGCATGCACGAAGATCATATATATGTGGCTTTTGTTGTGTGTTCTGATGCACGCGCAGATCGCGCGAAGTGCCGATATAAGCTGGACTTGGAGAGATTGAACACGTACGACATAGTATTGTTAATTTCTATTGTCGTTAATTGTGGGCTGCAGTACTGCACATGGTTAAATTTGTTTTTTTTTTTGTGGAATATTACATTATTTGCAGCCCTAATTGACCATATTGATCTTACACACTTGTCTGGTCAGTATCGAGCATGACTTCGGTAGATCCGCTAATTTAAATCGTGTTTTATTGATTTGAAAGTCTCGTGTGTGGTCATGATATAGATACGTATCATGCGTATCGACTCGATCTAGCTGTCTATATATTGACCACCCAGATCTCTCTCTCTCTCTCTCTCTCTCTCTCTCTCTCTCTCTCTCTGTGTGGACATAATTATCATTTTATGTATAAGGATAAAATTGTAATTTTATTTATTTTTTACTTCTATAATATAGCACACTGGCGGTATACTATTTTTCTTTCCTTTATTTCAGCTTGTATAAATAGGTTACTGTACATGGTTTTTAATGCTTAATTCATTTTTCACTAATCTCTTTCTCCGGAAGTCTCTTTTCTCTTTTGTCTTCTTGTTCTGCTAGGATTTCTGTTAGCTGAGTATTTTCTATACTTTACATGGTATCAAACGTTTTATCTTCTTGTTAACTCGTTTTCTTTCCATGGCTTTCACTACTAAATCTGTTTCTGAGAATGCAACTCTCCTTATTTCCTTCATCCGAGCAATAGTTCTGGTGTCCTTTTGGTCACTGAGCCTCTTCTCAGAGAAAATTACCATGCATGGTCTCGATCAATGTCCACGGCTCTTTCTGTAAGATGGATCTTTCCCTAAGCCTTCAGATCCAGCAGATTCTCATTTCAATCTGTGACTCTGATAAAACAATATGGTGATATCTTGGCTTTTAAACTCTGTTTCTACTAAAATTTCTTCTAATATGTTATATATTGCAACTACTTATGAGATTTGGTCCGACCTTAAGAAACGATTTTCTTAAAAAAATAGAACTCGCATTTTTCATTTATAAAAATTGATTTCCTCTCTTACTCAGGATTCTCTTTTGGTGAGTAACTATTTTACTCGTCTTAAGGGCCTTTGGGATGAATTCTCTAATTACAAGCTTATTCCTGCTTGTTCTTATGGTATTGTACAAACGTTGAACTCCTATGTTCAACAGGAATGCATTTTATAGTTTTTGATTGGATTAAATGAGTCCTTTGCACCTGCTCGTGCACAAATTTTACTAATGGAGTCTCTGCCTCCCCTAAATAAAGCGTTTTCTCTTATTTTACAATAGAAACAATAACGCAAGATTTTCTCTGTCTCTTTGTCTTATGTTGATTCTCGTGTATTTTCTTCTCATGTTGATAAAACTAGATCTGTTAAATCCTTTTCAAGGAAGGATAGACCAGTTTGTAAACATTGTGAAATTATTGGTCACATGATTGAAAAAAGTTTCAAATTGCATAAATTTCCCCTGGCTACAAGCCAAAACAGAGGCAACAATCCATGGCTAATACTACTATCCTTAGTGATAGTAAATACTCGGTTGTTTCTCCTTTTTTGTTGACTAAGGCTCAGTATGAGCAGCTTTTATCCATTCTTCCTTCTCCTAAATCTATTGATCCAGCTACTTCTACTTTCAATACAGTTGTTTCAAATAATTTTTCTGGTATTATTTTTCCTTCTAATAATACTCATTCTGTTTTTTCTGCTACTCAGTCTATTCATTTTGATTCTGATTCATGGATTTTGGATACTGGGACCACTGATCATATGGTTCCCTATATTGATTGTTTTACTTCTTCTGCTCGCTCTGTTAATGCTTCTATGAAGCTTCCTAATGGTCAATCTGTACTTGTTACACATATTAGCTCTATTTCTATCTCTGAGCATCTTGTTCTACATGATGTTCTATATGTTCCAACTTTTCATTTCAAATTAATTTCTATTAGCAAGTTAACACAATCACTGATTTGTTCCTTTTTATTTTCTTTTGACATTTGTCTCATATAGGACCTGATTCGTTGGAGGCTGATTGGAGTGGGTAGATTGCACGGAGGTCTTTACATACTGCAACAGTCAGGCATTTCTAATTCTGTTTCTACTTCACATATTGCCTATTTACCTGAAATAATTTATACATCTCTTTGTTCCAATATCTCCAACTACTCCAATTATGAGCTTTGGCATAATAGACTTGGTCATCCTTCTAATTCTAGGATGCTGTTTATGAATAATTTTATTTCTAAATTGACTGCTCCATGCCATCCTTGCATGATCTATCCTTTAGCTAAACAAAAAAAAATTACCATTTCCTAATAATCCTCATTTGTCTGTTGCTCCATTTGACCTAGTTCATTGTGATGTTTGAGATCCATATTCAGTACCTACTGTTGAAGGTTACAAATATTTTTTTATTATTGTTGATGATTCAACTCGTGCTGCATGGCTTTTTCTTTTTAAACATAAATCTGAAGTATCAAATATCTTTACAGTATTTTACAAAATGATTAAAACACAATTTTCCTCAAAAATAAAATCAATTCGCACTAATCATGGCACAATTTCCTTCTGATTCTTTTTTGCATTCTAAAGGCATATTGCATCAACATAATTGTGTTGAAACTCCTCAACAGAATTCTGTTGTAGAGAGAAAGTATCAGCATATCCTTAATGTGGCTCGAACAATGATGATTCAGTCTCATCTGCCTATTAATTTTTGGGGTGATGCTGTTTTAATAGCAACTTATCTCAGCAATAGGTTTCCTACTCCTCTTTTAAACCAAAAATCTCCTTTTGAGCTTTTGTTTCACACTGTTCCTTCTTATGATCATCTTAGAACTTTTGGTTGTCTTTGTTTTACTTTCACATTACAAATATCTAGAACTAAGTTTGATCTTAAAGCTCGAACCTTTGTTTTTCTTGGTTATCATTTTGGAATCAAAGGCTACAAACTTCTTGGACATATTTTTCCTTTTACATCTCAACATAAACATGAATTTTCTTCCATGTTCCATGTTGACTATTTAACTTTAGATTTTTTAACTATACCCTCAACTTAAGATTCTTCTCTTTCTACTACTTTACTTCTCAACTCCATTTCATCCTCCCTACAATTGATCCAATTGTTCAAACACCTTCCACCCCAATTTTTGTCCCTATACCTTTTGACCTTCCTAGAAGATCTTCTAGAGTCAGAAAGGTATCTAGTTACTTGCAGAATTTTCACTGTAACTCCTCTTCTACACACTCCACATCAGATCCTTCAACACTTTTCCTTTCATCAGGTTCTTCTTGTCCTTCAGTTTTTCCTCCTAAATATGATATTTTTAATTTTTTGTCTTATAATAACCTTTCTTCTTCCCATAAATCCTCTGTCATGTCCATCTCTACCGATACTGAACCTGAATTCTATCATCAAGCTATTAAGCACTCTCATTGGAGAGATGTCATGTCAGTTGAGATTGCAGTCCTGGAACTTAATAATATTTGGACTGTTACTTTTTTACCTCCTGTTCAGAAGCCTATTGGTTGCAAATGGGTTTTTAAGATTAAATATCATGCCGATAGATCCATTGAGAGATATAAGGCAAGACTGATTGCCAAAGGTTATACCCAAACTGAAGGCTTGGATTATTCTAAAACATTTTCTCATGTTGCTAAAATGGTAACTGTTGGATCTCTTTTGGCCATTGTTGGTGTGAAAGGCTGGCATCTTACACAGCTTGATGTTAATAATGCATTTCTGCATGAGGATTTATTTGAAGAAGTATATATGATTTTACCTCTTGGTTTTCACATTAAAGGGGGTCCCAAGTTTGTAAGTTGAACAAATCAGTCTATGGTTTGAAACGGACCTCACGGCAGTGGTTCTCCAAGTTTTCCACTTCTATCCTCAGCTTGGATTTTCAACAATCCAAAGCTGATTATTCTCTTTTTACCAAAACTGGTGGTTCATCTTTTATTACCCTTCTTGTCTATGTTGATAATATTTTCATAGTTAGTAATGATATGCAAGCTGCTGAGTCTTTAAAGTCCTTATTTAATGAGAAGTTTAAGCTTAAAGAACTCGACAAGCTCAAATATTTTCTTAATTTGGAAGTGACATGATCTCCTGCTAGTATTTAATTGTGTCAGAGAAAATATTCATTGAAAATTCTTCAAGATGTTGGTCTCCTTGCTTCTAAACTTGTTACTTTTCACATGGAGCAAAATATTAAGTTGAGTAAGGATGTGGGAGATTTGTTGCCTGACCCTACAGTTTATAGAAGGCTTGTAGGGCGCCTTCTTTACCTCACAATAACTAGGCCAAATTTGTGCTATTTTGTCAATAGACTTAGCCAATATATGGATATGGCTCCGCCTAGACCGCCTAATTTACAAGCTGCTGACAATACATTGTCTCTTAAACCTTTTGTTGATTCTAATTGGGCTTCTTGTCCTGACAGTAGGAGATCTACAAGTGGTTATTGTGTTTTTCTTGAGAATTCTTTAGTTTCATAGAAGACCAAGAAACAGACAACTGTTTCTAGATCTTCTGCCGAGACTGAGTATCGATCAATGGCCTCTACTACTTGTGATATCATTTGGTTTCTGACCTTATTATTTGATTTTGGTGTTTCACATTTTCATAGTGCTCAACTTTTTTGTTATAATCAGGCTGTCTTACATATTGCTGCTAATCCAGTTTTCCATGAAAGAATGAAACACATTAAGCTGGACTGCCATTTTATTCGGGAAAAAATACAAGCTGGTGTTATAAAGACCTTCTATTGATCTTTTGGTTATCAACTTGCTGATGTGTTAACCAAACCTTTTGGTTATCACCAATTTCATCATTTAGTTTCTAAGATGGGAATGCATTCTATATACTCTCCATCTTAAATGGGGTATGAAGACATAATTGTCATTTTATGTATAAGGACATAATTATAATTTCGTTTATTTTTTACTTTTGTAATATAGCACACTTGCCGTATAGCATTTTTCTTCCCTTTATTTTAGCTTGTATAAATAGGTTCTTGTACATGGTTTTCAATGCTTAATTTATTTTTCACACAACTCTATCTCTAGAAGCCTCTTTTCTTTTTCGTCTTCTTGCTCTGTTAGGGTTTCTGTTATCTGAGTATTTTCTACACTTTACACTCTCTCTCTCTGTCTATATATATGTGACATTTAATGAATTGAAAGGAAAAAAAATACCACTTGTAATGAATTGATAATTTGGAGGAGGAACCTGTTCTACATGATCATTCAGCAAACATATCATGATTATCAGATTCATGCGTATTCAAATTATTAAGAAATAGCATTTGCATTAATCTCGATCGTTTAGTTCTATTAATTATTAGAATTAGGATGAAAAATAACTATATATCATGACACAATCTTATTAGTAGTCGGCTGTTCAAAGAGGATGCAATTTAAAGTGTCAATTTTTGTAATTTGTAATTGCAATATGAATTTTAATTTTTTTTTAATAATTTGAAATGTAAAAAATCCCTAATATATAATTTGACTCGTGGAACAAGACCGAGTAATTCTTGTATAATTATTACATAAACAGTGCTTCAATTTTGGATTGAAGCATTTAATTAATAAATTAATTGTAATATCTAACTAACAGCTAGCTAGCTAGCATATATATGCATGTTGGGGAGATGAAAAAATGGGGATTATTAATTCTAACTCATGCCTTGATAAAACCATGTTTGTTATCACTTCTTAAATGATTAAGAAAAAGACTAATTAATTAAACATATAGGGTTCGAGTATTTGTGGAGTAATATTGCTTGCATGTCCCATGATCCCAATTAATTATGAAAATGAACTTTATACCATGCATTATACACCCTACCTGTCGCTTCAGCATTAAAAGAGACCATATCATGGGTTGACTTTATGCCACTATTATTATCCACTGTTTATATGTAAAATAATCTCTATCAAAAAATTTATTCATTATCTATTTTTTTATAATATAATATTAAATAATAGACTCATAAGTGAAATATAATAATTAATAACGCATCATAAAATAATAAAAAAATAATAAAAAATAGAATAATAAATAGTATTCACTACAAGAAAACTGTTTATTTATGAGAAGTTAATTTCAACAAAATGATTATTTACAATTAAAATTAGTTATAAATAGTCTTTTAATTACAATAAATTAATCACAAAAATCTATTTTTCTTGTAATGATTATCTCTATCTATACTCTCATAGTCTCGTGTCAATTTAATTGTGAAAGGGCCGGATCTCTATCTTTCATATATCATCTTATCGTACGTACATGACCATTATCGGCACTAACACTACTCTAGTGGATCGATGACTAGTGATCATGATATATGTAACTATTTGTAAATTAATTTCATGACAATCTGCAAGTGTCAATACAATTTGACGTTTTTAAAGCTATGAAGATTAGATGCATCACTCCAACTATGAGGGGTTTAAAGAAGGTAAGAGTACATACTGTTTGATGAAATGTTTCTTCCACCGTGAGTTTATTGAGAGTCTTCAATTTAAGTCTTCATGAGTATGGGCCCTCCTTTTTCTATGTGTTGGTTGTTGCATGTTTTCTATCAAAGTTTTGTTTGCTGTCAATATGCCCCCGCAAACTGTGCCAAGATACGAGGCCTAGTTTGGTGCAAGGGGAAAAAAGAGGGGCATCCAAGAGGTTTGGTAAAAAGACCAGCAAGTTGCAAGGAGGCAGGTATGAAGAAGATAAAGAGCGACACGTTCTCGGACATAGTGGTAGTCGATCTTAATGTGTTTGTTTCGAGCATGAAACACTGGGTTAACAATCATATAAAGTGTACTAAGGTTATCATAAAATAATAAGGTAGTACATGTATCTTAATGCCGAGGTCACGAAGGAGAAAGGAGAGTCATGTAAGTTCAGCAGTAGTTTGGGTCATAGTTCTATATTCAGCTTCAATACTTGAACGAGAGATAGTATGCTATTTTTTTGCGGACCAAGAAATGTAATTACTGTCGAGAAAAACACAGTAACATGTCGTGAAGCGTCAGGTGAGAGGCACTACAAGAAAAATAGACTTTTGTGACTATTTGTTTGCGACAAAAAAATTATTTATGACTAAAACAGACTCATTTTAATTGTAAATAATCATTTCGTTTGAATTAATTGATCACAAATAAACAATTTTAAGGTAATGAGGATAGTCAACCCAATCTACATCAGAAAACTTATCTTAAGGATAGGTTTGGGGGAGGAGATGAGAATTTTGTATTTTGTTTTAAAGTTTAAAATATTAATTTTTAGTTTTGGGATTTGAAAAAGTTGAATTGGGATTTGAAAAAGTTGTATTGAGATTTGAAAAAATTGAATTGTTTATTATATTTTTTATGAAAATTTAAAAAATATATAATGATGAGATAAGATGAGATAAAAATTTTATATGAGATCTAACTTCCAAACCTATCCTAAATGTCAGAGCACTGGGTGATCAATATATAGCTAGATCGAGCCGATACGCAGGACACGTATGATCTATATGATCATGATGACCACACGCACACGAGACTTTCAAATCAATAAAACACAATTTATATTAGCGGATCTAGCGATCATTTGGAGGAGGAACTCGTTGTTCTACGTGATCATTCAGCAAACATATAATCATGATTATAATAAGATCAAAAAAATCTCCACAGCTTCTTACTAACCATATAATCTCTATATACTATTTTTTTTTCTTTTATCAAATATTTATTATATAAATAATAAATAGAAAATTTGAAATAGTTTAAAAAGAATAAACTTAAAAAAAATTAATTTAAAAAAATGTGGAGTATAGGGTATGGTGGAGGTTGTGTAGCAAAACTCAAATGAATATAACTATATATCATGACACAATCTTAATAGTCGGCTGTTCAAAGAGGATGCAATTTAAAGTGTCCATTTTTGTAATTTGAAATTGTAATATGTATTTTAATTTTTTTTTTTAGAATCTGAAATGTCAAAAATCCCTAATATATAATTTGACTCATGGAACAAGTAATTCTTGTATAATAATTACATAAACAGTATTAATTCTAGTGCTTCAATTTTGGATAGAAGCATTTAATTAATAAATTTATTGTAATATCTAACTAACAGCTTGCTACCATATACATATATATATATAGGGTGGGACTACTCTGACGCCCCATCCTTACTGCTAGGTGTACCGTCTAGTAGTTTTTTTTTTTCTCTTTTTTTCTTTTCATATTTTTTAATACATTTAAAGAATTTTAAAAAAATACATTAATACATTTAAAATCATTTACTTAATCACTAAGTAAAAATAAAAAAAATTGACCCGTCAATAGTGTGGGCAAATGTGGAGGATAAAGTAGTGTTTCTCATATATATATATATAGGTAGCTAGGGAACCGTTACCTACAAAATCAGTATTTTACCATTATATATATATATATATATACACGCATGTTGGGGAGATGAAAAAATGGGGATAATTAATTCTAACTCATGCCTTGATAAAAATATGTTTGTTATCACTTCTTAAATGATTAAGAAAAAGACTAATTAATTAAACACAATGGGTTCGAGTATTTGTGGAGTAATATCGCTTGCATGTCCCCATGATCCCAATTAATTATGAAAATCAACTTTATACCATGCATTATCCACCCTACCGCTTCAGCATTAAAAGAGTCCACATCATGGGTTGACTTTATGCCATCTATTATTATCCACCGTCTATATGTAAAAAAATATATTCATCATTTATTTTTTATCATCTTATAATATGATGTTAAATAATAAGTTTATAAATAAAATATAATAATTAATGACACATCATAAAATAATAAAAATAATAATGAGAGAATAATAAAAATTAGAATGAAGAATAATATTACTCTTTTATCTATACTCAGTCAACTTAATTGTGAAAGGGATCTCTATCTTTCATATATCATCTTATCGTACGTACATGACCATTATTAGCACTAACAATAATCTAGTGGACCGATGACTAGTGATCATGATATATGTAATTATTTATACATTAATTTCATGACAATCTGTAAGTGTCAATGCAATTCTTACATCTTTAAAGCTATGAAGATTAGATGCATCACTCCAACTATGAGCAATTTACCGACATTGATTAATGTAGTACGTGTCATGATTACAAGCCATGACCAAGCTGAGGTTCATGCATGATGATTCTAGACATTAAAATTAAGAGAATTATTAAAAAAAAAAAATTGATAATACTAGGCTGTCATCTAGTAATGACCGTTTGACGTGCCATTCAATACAAATTTATCTTCTTCTTCTTTTTTTCTGTTTTCTCTTTTTTTCATATTTTTAAAAAATATTTAAACATTTTTAAAAAATAAAAAAATACATCAACACACAAAAAATCATTTTTTTAATCATGAGTTAAAAAAAATTAAATACATGAACCGTCAAAGTAAATAGACAACCTCAAGCGACGTACTAACGTTTCTTTATTAAAAAAACTGCTTACTTTACAGACTAAGGTACGTATGCATGTCATGTTCTATATTATACGATAGATCCAACATATTGCAATTAAATTTATTTATTTTTATAAAACTAATACTTCGATCTCTTTCAGGTTGTAGTCATATGGAAATATCCAGACCTAACTGCAGACTCATGTATCCCTCGAAATTATCATAGGAGATCGTACTAGACTTATCTAGAAGGAAGGAAGGAAGTAAACCTACAAATTGCTAAGTCATCATAAAAAATATATTTATATATATAATTAATGTACGTATGCATGAAGGCCCAGACTCATGTATATCGATGTATATATGGAACGTATAAAACTACGTACATTAATGTTTCGATCTTTAACAACATGATAATCTATATTAATTCAGACAATCAAGCTGGGGAAGATCCATTATTACTCGATCGATCAGTCGAGATTGATTGCTATTATATATATATATATATATAGAGAGAGAGAGAGAGAGAGAGAGA
>QEOT01007979.1:94232-114702 GCA_003123785.1 Pterocarya stenoptera
TAGAATCAACCAAAGTTGTCTTTCCGTGATCTACATGAGCTACAATCGCTATATTCCTAATGTCACTTCTCCTCTTCAACTGGCTCTTCTTCTCTAAGGAAGCAACAAAAGAATAAAGTATGTTTATCTTCTAAATAAACCAAGCTACTAGATATATATGGGACACGTAAAATTGAGTACACACGTACATGCATACGTGATGCAAACACACATATATAATAAATGAAATCCTACACTCTAAGCAAGTGCGCACACGCACGGACGCATATCCGAAAGGGTAAGGTTTACATAAGTCTTCTAAACGGTACATTAATCAAATACCTGTCGACCAAAGATGCTTTCAGCAAAAAATGACCGTAAATTTTTACAGCAACAAAAACAGAAAAATGCTTTTTGAATAGGGAACCAGAAACAGGCCTTCTTTGGACTATCTGTTTCTAAATCCCGGTGCCTAGTAGACACGAGCTCACCACGCTAACATCGTAAAAGGCTCTTAGTGAATTATGCTCTTGACAATCACAATTCAAAAGTTCACAACAAATCATGATTCTAATTTCTAAAACAAACGAAATTGCCATTACAGACCAAAAGTAAACTCCTATAATATATGTATATATAAAGATATAGACAAAAAAAAAAAAAAAAAAAAAAGGAAGCCACTCAAAACTAAAGCAAAGCGGGAGGACAAGTGGATTACCAGACGTGGTGGTTTCCGTAACTTGAGAAACCGAGCATCTGATCGGTCGGTGAGAGGTATTAGAGGAACGGAAATTGAGGGCCCGTTTGGAGGTAAAAGATGAAGAAAAGCGAAGGCCGAAGAGTTGGTTAGAGAGTGGAGAAGCGAAGAAGCTTCTTCTAGGAGTAGGACTAGGAAGGTTAGGGCTCATCGTGTAGAAGGCCGAGCTGTTGAAGAAGCTAAGTGCCATTTCTCTCTCACTCGCTCACTCTTTCACAGGGTCAGGTCTCAGCTGCTGAAAGAAAGAGTGGGGGAGAGGAGTGGATTTGGGAAATGAACGGCTGCTATTGGAATTTGTCACTTGGAAATATAAAGGGGCTGGCTGGCCGCTGTTTACCTCCCTAGTTCCAATTGAGTTTGGCTCATTGGCTCTGTTTGATCCACGCTGTTTTATTTTTGTTGCTTTTATATTTTTCTTTATCTTTATATTTTAAATTGTTATATTGTATTTTATTTTTCGCTTTTTATGTTCTTTCATTATTTTTATGTTTTTCTGATCTTCTATTTTTATATCGATAATTCTATCTAAATTTAAAACACTTCGGCATGTTTGGATAATAAGATAATACAATAATTCTGTGAACTGTAATGAAATAGTTTAAATGAAGATATTTTATTAAATTTTGATAAACAAGATAAAAAATTGAATAAAAATATTATAACGTTTAATATTACTTTTATTTTAAAATTTAAAAAAATTAAATTATTTTTATACTTTTTGTTTAGAAGTTTAAGAAAATTGTAATGATTAGCTAATGATTAGATAAAAAAATTAAAAAATTAAAATAAAAAAGTGTTTTGTATTTAGGTGATGTTCGAAAATAAAATTATGAGAAGTTTTGAAATATCTATCTCATCTCATCTAACTTCCCAAACAACCTTGATCAAAATGCGGAACCATTAAAAAAACCGAGGATAAAAACAACATTTTTGCAAAGATAAGAATTACTTTTTAACAAGGCACAAAGCTAAGGGCTCATATTAATTTCCCCTTTTTAAAGTTTTGTTAAAAGAAATTATATTATCTATTTTGGCCATCCATTTTTTAAAAGTTAATACCCATGACAATAAATATTTTTGCCAATACTCCTTGTAAATAAATCGTTATTATTTATTCTAATGATATTTTAGAGTCGGAAACAAAAAGAAGATATTTTTAAGACTTTGCAGAATGCAATATATCGAACCAGACGTGACTCTTTTTTGGTGAATATTTCAAGCTCTATGAATAAGAATGCTGGAGGACTGAGAATCACTTGTTTATAAAATGCTTAAATGAAAGAGAATATGAAAATTTTTAATTACTTATACTCCACTCCCACCTGGAATTGAGATCTCGACAAGTGGCAATACACAGACAAAACCCAAAAGAGTATATAACGAAACGAATATTCAAACACGTCCAGTTAGAATTGAGAGAAATAAAAAGATCCGAATGAACTCACACCACATGTCTAGTTGTTAACTTGTTCGACTTGTTTCTCTGAGCCTGATTCTGTTTGTATGCGGCCCAATTTGATTAACTGATTCGATAATAATTCGTTATTATTTTGTATATTAAATCTTTATACGGCCGATTTGTCTTTTTATTTTTCATTTGAATAAAATCATCTACAGATTCTTAGATAAGCACATTGTCAAACTATATATAAATCTTGTATATCATTTGTGATTGATTCGGTTTTCACTTAGAGCAATGCTGCGTACGAATTCCACCATGTTATTCATACATAGTCATAGATAATGCTTTTTATTTAAACTAATGACTTACGAATAATATTTTTTACAATTCTTTATACAATCATGTTTTAAATTGAAAATATTTTTATAAAATAATATTTTTTTTAAAATATCATTCATTTAAAATAGAGTTGTATAAAGAATCCTAAATAGGGTTAGAAAAATGTTGATTACAATCAAGGGGGGAACCGCGGCGTAACCGCGTCCCACGTGAAAAAGGAATTTTTCATTCAGAAATGCTATATAAAACCGCGCAGGGGAACCCCCACGGCATCGTCTCCCACGTGGCATTATTGGAACGTCGTCGTTTGAGCTCAAATACAAAAGGATCGTACTCTCCTTCTTCAGTCTTTCATTTTCTTTCTTCTTTTCCTCTCTCTTTCTTCCTCTTCCTCCTTTTCTTCGTTCTTAAGAGCACGGACCTAAAAGATTTTCAAAGTTTCCAAATAGAGAACAATCAGCTACTTAGTAACTCTAAAAGCATCCAAGATCATCAAACCCAGATTGAACAAGTCAAAGAAAAACACGAGAGAAGATCAAACAGATCTGAGTGAAGAAACACAAAGAACTCCGAAGTCGGGATGAATCGGGTACCTCAGAGACCTTGAGATCATCTTTGTCCGCTGAATTGCTACCGCAAGTGATTATCTTGAAGCATGAGATATATTTCGCCATTTTTTTGCCTCCTACAACTGAACGTTTCTCTCAGCGAAGCCAATTGGGAGCACTCTATCGGACACAGTCACACAACATCTCTTAGTCTATATTGGTTTGGTGCGATGTTGGGAAACCGAAGCATTCCTGCAAAAACAATGTAGTAGCTTAAGAGCACGGACCTCCACACACTCCTTAAATCTAGCTTAAGACTTTTGAGGAACACTGGTGACAGATAGAGATGAACGATGAGCTAAGCAAAATGGATAGAGAAGCAGAAAAAATAATTTTTTTTTATAAAAAGTGGGCCTGTTACGCGGGGGTTCCCCTGGGCGGTTGTATATAACATTTCTGTTTTTCATCCCCCCCCCCAAAAAAAACCAGAAAACAAGCCAAAGTCTCCCCCAAAATCATAGAGCTGTCTTCTCCACAGAGCAGTCGTCCTTAGTTCACAGAGCCCCTTCGTCTTCTCCGCGATGCAGCCTCCCCCCTAAAACCAGAAAACAAGCCAAATTCTCCCCCCAAATCATAGAGCCGTCTTCTCTATAGAGCAGTCTTCCCCAGCTCACAGAGCCCCCTCGTCTTCTCCACGATGCAGCCTCATCTTCCAAGCATTTCCTCTTCCAATACCCCCATTCCTCTTCCCCAAGAAAAACATGCTTCGTCTTCTCCATAAAACAGTCTTCCCCAACTCACAGAGCCCCTTCACTGCCTAGCTTCAAGGAATACCATAAGATCTCTAAGCTGCAAATTGGTGGAAAGCCAAAGCATAAAATTCTCCCCCCCTCTTCAAATTTCATAAGCCAAAGAAAACCAAAAGAAAAGAAAAATGTTTTCTCAAATACCTCCTTCAATATATTTTGCTGGGTTGTTAACTACCTTTGCCATGTTGCCATGAGTGCTTCATCTTCATAAACATAGAACCAGTCCTTTTTTTTTTCCTTTAATTTTCTTAAGATTTATGCTGTACCGTATACCCCCATGCACTTAGGGCCTCATCTTCTTTTGTGATATAGGTGCGCGCAAATGGTATTCCAGGATTTATATATAGTGATGAAGAAAGAGAGGAAGATAAATGGATGTAACCCAGAACCAAATCAACCATACATGCATCTAATATTATTAAGGTCGTCATCATCTTCGAGTCTGGAATGGAGGTATGGCTGTTAAAGAGAGTGGTTGGATTTTGATTAATTTTCTTGAATCTTTCGTGAACAAAAAGAAATAGTTTTATGAAAGAATACCATGCCTTCTTCAATGCCATAAAGAGAGAGAGAGAGAGAGAGAGAGAGAGAGAGAGAGAGAGAGAGAGAGAGAGAGAGAGAGAGNGGCTGGACAAATGGTCCTCTGATCCCTTGCCTAGGGAAATGGTTTCCAATGAAGAAACATAAGGAGATGCTTTGAGAGAAGGACGAGATTGTTTTGGGTGGTGTGGTCTAAGATGGCGTTCGTACTGCAAAAGGCAGAAGGAAGGAAAAAAAACCAGTTGGGTAGTAGAGAAGTGGTAACTTATAAGGAGTGGCTCTACCTTTCTTACCTCTCAAACCGTCGACTGTAACAAAAAATACCCATTTGTCTTCCTAATTTCAGGGAATACCATTAGCAAGGAAAAAAGAAAACAAGATAAAGAACAACCAAAACCAAGAACTAAAAAGAATCATTGTTTTTAATACTGTACCATATCGGTCAGTACGGTCGGTATTTGCTCTACCGGCCACTAGTCCGGTACAGGTACTACAGGTATTTCATACCGGTCCAAATACCGATCGTATCGACCGATATTTCGGCCTTTAGTTTTTTTTTTTTTTAACTACAAGCTCATTTTTTGACCTTCAATTCAAACTAGACTATTTATAATTTATATATATGTATTTATATATAATTTATTCATATATCGACTATCCGAAAATGATAAACGAAACAGTACTGGTATCGAAATATTTCATTCCAGTGTCTTAACTGGTATGACGTCAAGTACAGTATTCAAAATATTGAAAAAAAATACCCATGATTTTTCTTCTTATTTCATCCGTCTGTCTTTCTTTTTTTTTATAATATTGGCTTACACGTTAGTAGATTATCAGACAGTTTTCCACCGCCGATTGTACGTAACAAAATCGATAAGGTTATATGTATATCAAATAATTTAAAATATATATTAAAAAAAAAAAAAAACTGCCACTCGTACAGATAGAGCTTGGAAGTAACAGAAGAGAATGATTTTGTTTCCATTGTTAAAGCCTGCAAAATGATTGATTTGTGGCCACTTTTATTGCTGCACTTTATGGAACAATGGTTGGGCCAGGCTCAGCCTCACCATGATCTTAATATGGCTTTCCGTGATTGCTGGCATCCAACAATACTATGGGCTTGACTTGACGGACAGGGACTCATGCAAATGACAAATGTAGTCTCCCTCTCTCTCGGGTTATAATTAGCGTATCTGCGCATGTTGAAATTTTAGGATAGATTACAACTACATTTACAAATAAATTTTGTAAAAGTAATTATATAAATTGATGTGATTATATCTGATTTATTAAATCTATTTTATAATAAAAATAATTTTATAATTTGACGAATCATATCAGTTTGTATGATTGTTTTTGTATAATCTCTTTATGATTAGAGATTTCTTTTAAGATATATTAATGGTGATTAGGTCCCGTTTAGATAATGAAAGTTTTTCATCTTATCTCATCTCATCATTACAATTTTTTAAATTCTTACACAAAATATAATAAATAATTAAACTTTTTCAAATCTCAAAATAATAATAATATTAAAAATAATATTCTAATAATATTTTATTCAACTTTTAACTTTTATCTAAAACCATCTCATCTCATCTCACTATCCAAACCGCACCTAAAACTCTTATTTGAGCAAATAAAAATGGAATGGTGCTGCTCATGATGAAATGGCGTCGACATTGTTTGGGTGAAAGAATAATGCTATTATGCCGTCTCATTTTGACCGTTCATACATTTAATTTTTGTTAATTTTTGTATTTTACTTACTGATTAAGAACGTGACTATTAGTATATTAGTATAGTTTTTTTATTTTTTAACAATATTTAAATATGTTTAAAAATGTAAAAAATAAATAAAATAAAAAATGAAATTTGTACTAATAGCAAGCTCAGTGGTCTCCCAACGTTGACCACTAGGCGGCACACTAGCACTACCCATGACATGTATTAATTCAAGCTAGCCATCACTTATGCTTTTCTAATGCAATTATTTATGTGGATGCTGATCTCATTTCTCATCAATAAGGGAAGCAGCGAAAATAATCATGAAGACATTGATCTAGTATATACGTACGTACTTGATCTTTTTTAAAGAAATTAGATTTATATATATTTATATATATATGTATATGTATTGACAATGAACTAGATTAGTACTTGATCTGCATACCTAAAATGGGTGGCCTATAAAAGTGGTAATTAGCTCTCTGTTGGTAGGGCAGTTCAACCGAGGTTGACTCTGGAATTCGAATATATTCGAACCGGAATCTAAATTTTAAATTCGGATCAGAATTCGAATAGGTTAGTTCCGGTCAGATCTGGGTTAGAATTTAGAACTTTTTTTTTTTTTAATTTTTTAAATTACTATGCTTTTAATTACTCTATTGCTGTGGAGAGGTGTAAATGATCTACCAATTCTAGAGGCAATATTCTACCCATACAAGCGTGTTCGAAGTAAGCTTGTCGAGCTTGTCTTTTTTGCTATTTTCTCTTCGTCTATAGAAGCATCGCGTCTTCGGTCTTATGGGATCAATATCTGCAATATTTCTCTGTAAGAGTACTAGTCTTTCTCAAGTCTACGAGAAAGCAGATGGTAAGATCCAAAGTTGTCATGAAATATTTGCTGAAAATGTGTGCTTGTTTCAATCTTCTGTTGCTCTTTGGCGTTGCAGGTGGAGGCTAACAATAGATTAACGCTTGAAAAAGAGTTGGCATTGCAGGTGGCAGAACTCACAACTTTCTAAGTTCTTTAGGATTTAGATAGAATGACAAGATTAATTATATTATCATAATATTTTCTATATCAAAATATTCAAATTGAAGAAAAAAAAAATATTAAATATAGTTATGAATTAAGTAAATATTGTCTACTTATTTTGAAAAAAGAGTGGAATCCAGTATTAAAAAATTAAAATTTTAATATAGATCTCATATTTATTTATTTTTTTAAAAATAAATACACAATATTTGTATATTTTATAACTGTAAATATAATTAAAAAAAAAAAAACTTGAGTACCGGATTTTGCTACCCGGACTGGGTATTCCCGAATTTTTACAACCCAGGTTCCTCTTTCCTGAATTTCAGACCGGGAAAAAATCCATTCTGGGTAAACAGTCCTACCCATCGGAGAAAGAGAGCAACAACCCCCAAAAATAAAGAAGAGAGGGAGAAAAAGTTCGAAGCTAGCTAGCTGCATCACGAGTAAGGTTTTGACCATGATAATTTGCTTCGATAAAAGAATAACATATATGATCTAGACGTTGGGAAAGATCAGCTTTGAATATCTAATATTCTCGCCTCAGTACCTCTCAATATTTGGTCACCAATATTGTGCCCCATTTCAGCCGTCCATCACTTTTCTTTTGAGTAATGAAAGGCGTGTTGTGAAAATCAATGATAATAAAAAGTAAACTAAAAATAATCAAGCAATCAATCATACGATACAAATTTATATAGTTCATTTACGTGTCTATGTCCATGAAGCTACAAATGATTTTATTATGTTAAGGAATCACATTGGTACTCTTTTGGAGAGGTTTTTCATTGTTCAAAATGGTCATGCTGTACAAAATAATCATATTTATAGGATTACATGGCATAAACTCTAATTTTTATTTTTATATGACATTCGCTCAAGTGGCATGTCGAGCGCACATCGAGCAAATTCTCTATCTGACTTTCGCTCGAGTCCACTGTCGAGCAAACTCTCTACTTAGCCTTCGCTTGAGCCCACTGTCGAACGAGACTCGAGTGAATTCTCTGTCTAATCTTCGCTTCGGCTTGGACCTATTAGCTTACGCCTCGTTGAAAATCCACTTTAAAATTATAACAATTCATTGTCGGGTCGGATCATCAAGTCAGGCCACCATAACAATAGACCAGACTCCATAAACCCAACAAAATGTATAATTTACTTTTACAATTTTTATACAATCATGTGTTAAAAGTCCAATCCGTGGGACATGATCCCTAGCTAGAACGCGTACAATATGTGAGCCGATCGAGGTCCAACGTTGGCGAAAGTAAACATGCATTCTACTGTTTATAATTTATAAGTAACTATTTGTTTCCTCTTTTATCTTTGGCTGTTTGTCAAGGCATAAAATTAAAGTACGTGATTTTGATTCATTATTTAAATAAATAAAATCTATTAGATCAAGTAAGACACCTCCATTTAAAAAAGAAAAGAAAAAGTAAGACACCTCTATGGCTAGCTAGCTTTCGGTGATTTTCTTTTTCTTTTTTAACCGAAGCTTTATGGATATACTTCTATGCCATTAACAAATTAAAAACAAGCTAGCTAGTAGCTAGGGTCTCATTGATGATGCCCACTTCCTGAAATTAGATGTTGATTTCAGAGGTAGTGAAAGTACTCTCTGGCAGAAGATTTGGAATGCCAATATTATTTATATATTGCTACAGCCTACCGGCTTAATTCCAGTCACTCGTAAAGCGCTCAGGCATCAACACCAATAAATATGGGAAAAGCTGTTGGGAATGGATTTTTTTTTTCAACAAATAAGACATTTATAAGTAAACTAACGGTTATAAAATACAAATTTGGGGTGAGAGTCTCAGTCTTTTCAAAATCAATATATTACAAAATAAAAAATAAAATGTGGGTTTCGGAGCTAAATAAATGGCTCCCACCTAATTTCCATAAGGGAAGACTGCTTGATAACGGTTTTTAAATAGTCTGCTGAATAGACTATAAAGCTGCAGTTAGAAGCCGCAGTTAGAATCCGCAATAAAGAGTTGTGTGCTACAACATGTTGTTCTGGACTGGTTGGAAGGAACGTCATCCACTTTCACTCGATCCTTGGTTAGGGAAAGCGGGAACATAAAAAAACAACTAGAAACTAAGACAAATGGCCAGCGAAGGGCCACCACTGTTTGTGGCGGTGTGTGCAGTACATGCGCCACACTTAGAGAGGAGTGGAAGGTCGGGTTCTAATGACTCAACGTCGTTAATTCCAAGTGTCGTGCGTGGCGACAGGAAACCTCTCCAGGCGTGGCGGCTAGTGAAACTCGTGCACGGCATAAGCTGTGTGTGAGGCTTACATGCTGATCATATGGATAGATTTCTTCTACCGTCTTGAAGATCGGCGCTTGGGGAGGCTGATGGCGGGGTGCGTGTCAGCATTTGCTCACCAGAAAGCAACAAATCAACTAGTTTCGATGCTAACAGGTAAAAGCTAACTAGAAAAAAAGGGAAAAAACAAGTCTAGGTACAAACTGAGGTTGGCGAGGGAGGGAGGTGGGTGGAGCCCCTCCCCCCAATGAATGGATTAAAGTCTTAGAAGCGGCGATGGGTTTTGCGGGAATGGAGAGAAAACTATTTTTGGTGTTTCATGTGGCACATTAAATATTGAGAATGTATTTTGATTATAATCTCGATTGTTTTTTTTTTTTTTTAACTTTAATGATTAATAAAGTATTTTTTAACTGATGTTGTGAATTTTAAAAAATTTAAGAAAATTAAAAAATATATATGAAAAAAGCACAATAAAAGAGAGGATTGCACGTATCGGGGGGATCGATGGGAATCTTGGATGAGTATAGAATGATCCGTATATATGTATATATATAGCCATGGAGCTGGTTGTACATATTGTTCGAAACAATATTAATTATGGCTTTTAGAAAACATATGTACAAATTTGTAGCAAAGGAAATTAAGGATCTATCATTCAGTCATCAGTAGCAGATAGATGCAAAAGAAAATTAACATTTTATCTAGGCTCATGGCACTTAATAATTAGCACCAAGTACTCTTTATTGCCATACCATGAAAAACAATTAATATTACTACTGTACAATAACGAGAAGGTTTTCTTCTTCTTTCTTTCCTTTTTTTTTTTTTTTTCGTCCAATAATCATCACTAACAAGCCATTCTCAGAATTCATGCAATACACTTCAAAGTTCAAACACTCAGAAAAGGAAACATGCACCCGAAATGCGTATTATATTTCTTTACTTGTTGCTGCCACAGTAGTACTACCAGTAGTACTGATTGTGGGGTAGTTCATAAATAAATTACTGTATCCATCGATGATCTTTTGGTTTGTTTTGATGCCGCATGCAGATGACGATCGATGATGATCAGAAGAAAGACCGTTTTACAGGAGGTCTTCCAACAGCTCTCATCAAGTTGGCTACTTCAAGAATCCTGGCCACTTTGGTTCCTCTCTTAGCCTCAGCCGATGCCCTTCTCTCTTCTGCTTTTCTTCGAGATTTTGCTACATCATTCTGCATCTTTTCCAGAGCTCTTGCTCTTTTCGCCTCTAGTTTCCTCTACACGTACAAGTGAAATTTATTCGCTATATGTAAATTCCTGAAGACTGATCATGCACGTTTTTCATATATATATTTGAAAAGTTAATACTGGTCATGAGAAGCCTCAACTTTAAATACTACCAAGTGAAAAAAAGTTCAGTACCATCACATCGAGTCGTGTATTTGATACATTTAATAAGTAAGAATAATGCTAGCTAGTATGTTTTCTCATTTTATCCATTCATTTTGACTATTCATGAATTTAATTTAATTTAATTTTTTTAATTTTACTGAGTAAAGAAGTGACTATAAATATATTGATTTTTTTATTTTCTAAAAACATTTGAAAAAAAAAAAAAAACAATTTGCACTAAAAGGTCACCAAATAGCCAATTGATCAGTAGCATAACAGCATTACCCATAAGTAAATGGAAAATGCTACACACACCGGGGGCTCCCGCTGGGGGCGTAGCCTTATTTTTTTAATGTGTTTTTTTATAAGTTTTTTTTTTATATAGATTTTTTTAATAATTTTAAATATTTTTAAAAAATAAAATAAATTTATAATATTATTAAAAAATATTTTCTTAATCACGAAATAAAATAAAAAAATTAAAGAAGTATTTTTTTAATAATTTTTTTTACTTTCTGATTAAGAAAGTATTTTTAATAATATTTTAAATTTATTTTATTTTTTAAAAATATTTAAAATTGATTAAAATTTAATATAATTTTAAAAAAAAATACATTAAAAAGTAAGGCTATACCCAGCGGAGCTGTAGCATGACCCTAAGTAAATATACAAGTAAAACTCTTTTTTTTTTTTTGTTGAAAAGTCGATGTTGAAACCCATGCATGCTCGATGTTCAAGACTTGCAGATGAAAGCGTGGACAACCTTTTCATCTAGCTAGTTTTTTAAGATATTGCATCATGCTCCAAAAACTACAGTTTGATACGTGGTCTGATAAATTATTATGAATTATAAAAAAAAAAGATAAATTATTATGAACAGATCAATCTACAGTAGTAATAGTACTATACGTACTTAAAATTTTCGTACCTCAACTTTCTTCATCCAGGATGAAGCTTTTTGAACCTGCTCACTTTCCCACCCATTAATAATCGCATCCTCCCTCTTAAACCTGTTATTAAGCTTTGCAATCTTCGCGTTCTGCCATGCCGATATCTTCGATTCCACCTCCTCTTTCTTCACTCTATACACTGAAATCTCACTCTGATCACTACTGCTGCTGCTGCCTGTAATCGTGGTAGTGCTACTTGAAGACCCAGAACCGCCAGGAGGCCCTCCTCGTCTCGGAGATGGAATCGGGTTCATCGACGGGTTATAATTATCCGGTACAATAGCCAATGGATTCGTCTCCTCCTCCGGCATCTGATTTTCCTCACCAATCGTCCCCAAGTTGTTGTTCCCATTAATGTTTGCGCCTTCGTTTTCATAACTCGTACCATTTATGTTGTGATCAATAACAGACCCTGCAAGCACTAAGGCACTGAATTCTCTGCTCATGCTTGTGAAGATTTCACTTGTAGCACCTTCGCTTGCCGTCGACAAAGACGAGGATCTATGGCTGCTAGTTTCCCAAGCTTCTCTTCGACGGCCACGATTCACCGGAGGAGGGTGAGGTGGGGTGAGAGCGTATATGTCCCGGATTTCTTCGTCCTCCTGCAGGTTGTGATCTCCATGGCTGGTACTAGCCGTCTGATCATTAAGCATAGCTTAATCTTTGAGTAGTGTATATGGGTAGAAAGAATATTACTGTTGGAATAGAATGGCGAGGAAGCTGCAGAAGTTTAATTGATGGAGGAGAAGTAATTAAAGACCTTAAGTATAATAGTGTCTATGAATATGGCCTCCGAAATGGGAGAGAGAAATATGGGCCACACACGTAAGGAAGAAGAATTCAAGAGGACTAGAATGCAAATTACTAAGTCTAGAGATGCTATAAATCAAGATCAAATTAAAGTAACTTTAGATTTTGAATATCGTAAAGTTAAAGTTTTAAGCCCTTGTTTTTCAGTTATTTCTTCTATTACCCAATGTATGTAGAATCCCTTCACTTCCACCCTAGCCAAAATTCACGTGCGCGCGCACCTGACCCTATTGATGTTTAATTTGAATAATTTCCAATCAAAATTTCATAACAAGGATGGGTACGTAACAGAAACTGAAAATATTGGCCACATGTAGAAATACAGAACGTGTTGGTGTGAAAGTTCAAAATAGTTTAAGATTTGAGTGGCAGCAATGCAAATCAAGTGTCGGCCAAGGAATTTTTATTTTTGTTTTTTGTTGGGGGCCACCAAAATTAGGACAGTGCGTATGGACCAGTCGTTTCATTGCACACGCGTCGTACGGTAGCAATCAAGTTCCTGTAGACGAACAACGCGTGGCATAAATCGTCTCGCTGATGACCCCATCAAAAAAGCCACGTATTTTCTTTCCATGCAAGTGCCGACGTAATACAATCGACAGGTGGCCACGTGTACGGTTTCACTAACACATTTAAGCTTAGGTTTACAAGATGCCCACGTCTCACGTGGTTAGTTAATATTAATTAATGACAATAACCCACTATTAAGTATTAATTATCTCTTCATGAGATCGATAGCGAGATTTTGGAAAAGGATTTATATATATATTTTATGTCATTTTCTTGATAAGGTTTTGGTGCCCAATCGAGGAGTGACATTTGGGGAGTGTTGATTATTTTGGAGCTATCTTTGTGATGTAATGGAACTGTGAGACATGTGTGGAGGTGGAATTTGGTAATTAGTGGCACCGACTTTAGGGTACAAATTAAAAGGGGTTTGGAAGGGGCGTGTACGTGGGTATTAATTGGTATTTGGCTGTGTGAGAATGACTAATCATCATGATGGGTTTGGTTGGATATCTTTATCATCTCGGATCAAATCTAGCATTGAGAGTGACATGTTAGTTTTTATCTTATTGTTTGGTAATAAAGGCTACCAAACTTATTATAAAAAATAAATAATTTAATTATAATAAGATTTTATAATAATAAATTTATATTTATATCAAATCATAAAATTAACTTTATTATAAATAACTTATCGTTAACCAAAGATATGCTTTTTCTATTTTCTTATTTTGGATTTTATCATTTCAATAGCCCACATTGCATTTGCGTTAAATACAATAGCCCACATTTCCTGCATGTTGAGACCAAATACAGCCCGTCAAGCTGAGAGTATGACCCAATATTTGTAGGCCTGAAAAATGGGGCCTTTTCTGTAGGAAAAGCATTTTATCGGGTTTACAGTGTTCTTGGCAACTTGCACTCGTCTAGAACTCAATGGGTCGGCCCAGAGGAACTACAGCCTGTGCCATTTACAAGTTCTGGAGCAGTGGCTCTGTTCCATTGAAATTGGAAGATCTTTTAAGGCCTCATTTGGAACTTGGACAATCTAATTTTAAGTTAAATTTAACATTTAAATATTCAACTCTCAAATCATTAAATTCATCTCAACTTAATACCTCTTTACACGCAGAACTTATAACTTTTTTCAACTTCCTATAAATACATCAAAATTTATCTTAACATCCAAACATATCTAAACTCATATTAAGTAAACTCCACAAAACTCACTACACCATCTCAACTTATTATTATTTTTGAAGAACTAAATTCATCTCAATTCAACTCAATATCCAAACCGTACCTAAATGTACACCTAAAGAGAATGATTAATCCATCTTCCACCTTTGCAACGTTTTTTCGTATTTTGTTTGTTTATTGGGTCTCGACGTTCAGCTTTCGCATATATTAGAAAGCTCCAAAAATTCACATGTATCATTAGTTTCAAATTGACACTTTTCAAATATTCAATACCAGTCGTCGAGTACCCCTTTTATAGTCCTTACAATTTCATGTAAATCTACCATTTAAATTGGACAATCACTTTTAAATATATCATAACAACATCTTATATTCATCATAATAAAATGAAAAATTATATTTAAAAGTCGGCGTGCAAAACACACTCGATTTTATTGACATAGCAAGATAATTTGTTACAAAAATTTAAAATTAAAATATTTTACAAATTATAAATCATGTCTTGTCATGTCAATAAAATGGAGCATATGCTTTACACACCAACTTTTAAATANTGTAAATCTACCATTTAAATTGGACAATCACTTTTAAATATATCATAACAACATCTTATATTCATCATAATAAAATGAAAAATTATATTTAAAAGTCGGCGTGCAAAACACACTCGATTTTATTGACATAGCAAGATAATTTGTTACAAAAATTTAAAATTAAAATATTTTTCAAATTATAAATCATGTCTTGTCATGTCAATAAAATGGAGCATATGCTTTACACACCAACTTTTAAATAGAAGAATTCTAATAAATTTAGTAACCCTCATGTTAATTTCGGAAAATTTATAATTCGTGATCTCGAGAACACTTAAACCTATTTAATTGAAATAACTTTATTTTTCCTAGTTTCGGAGTGAAATTTACAATAGCAGCAATTAAAGAATCTCAACACAGTGACAATTTTTGTATATTTAAGATGTAATTTTTTATAAAATTCTGTAATATGAGAAGAAGAAGAAAATTTTTATTAGTCATTATTCATTACTTCATATTTTACATTTTATAAAAAAATATTATTATATTTTATCAAAAACATTCACACACTTTATAAAAAAAATTATAAATATAAGAGGTAAGAATGAATAATGACCGAAGTATATATTCTTCGTTAGAAAAGGCATGGCCCCAGTTGCCTCCAACATCTTTGACCACGTCGGCTGTGGTCAAGTGGGCCAAAGATGTGGCCTTTCACAGGAGCACAATGGCACATGGCTCTAGGATGCTTTCAAGTTGTCTAGTATATTGGTAATGTCACATCATTATCAAAGACAATACAATTAAAAAGCATTCAACTGGGAGAATCTAGTATCATTGAGGTGAGGTGTGGAGAGACAGTTGATACAAGAGAAATTTAGATGAAATGTAAATATTAAATAAAATATTATTAAAAAAATTATAATTATTAAAAAGTTATTGTTAAAAAAATAATAATAATCTGATGAAATGAGTTGATATATCATCTTAATCTAAACAATATCTAATGTTTATCAAAATCCACCTAACCTGATGTCATCAATTTAAATCCAATTGCAACCTTCCTTTTTTCTTGTTCATTCTTTCCAAGGTTATATTCAATGGCATATACCGAATCCATTAAATCTTAAAAATTCCCCAATATTTTATTTAAGTAAAAGAATTTAGATTTGGTTTTGGTTTTCAAATCAACAGATTTGAAGGGTTTTTGGATATTATTTTTGAAGAATGAGATGAGAATTTTTAGTTTTAGATGAAAATTTAAAATATTATTTTGTAACATTATTATTATTTTGAGATTTGAAAAAGTTCAATTGTATATTATATTTTATATGAGAATTTGAAAAAATTATAATAATAAAATAAGATAAGATAAAAATTTTATGTTTTGTCTTGATTGCCAAACATACCCTAAAATCTATCTATTTATAATGTAATTTGAAATATGCGATTTTGAAGGGTTAAACTCTAATATGAATTTAGTGCAAAAATTAAAATTTAATTTATCATTCAAATAATTGAAAGACTCAAATTCAAATTATTCTACTTAAATTTAGCCATCTAAGATTATAAATACACCACAATAATTGTGTACTTATCCAAAATTAAACACTAACACACAGTTTAAAAAAATAAATAATGTTAAATATAATCATAGATTATGCAAGTGTGCACTCTTTTTTTTAAAAGAGTGTTTGAAATTTGCTCATTATATAACTACAAATATAAATTATATAAGGAGTTAGTCTACATACAATCTTTAAATAGGAACTATATATGTAAGCCTATACAGTTATATTTAAAAAAATTATAATTATAATAATATTCTTTTTAAAATGATATTTTTTCTCCTTTTATCCACATTCAACAATGAGACTGCATACACAATCTCTCACTCAAGACTATAAATAGAATTTATCTTTTCTAGATATTTAACTTCTTAAAAAGTTTGGGACCATTTCCCGCTCCCATCCAAGCAATCAGCCAACAGCCAAGTGGGGCTGATCTGGACTGTCCATTGCCACGAGGTTCGATTCCCTTTCTAAAATGAGAAGGCAAATGCCACTGGATAGAATATATGCATAGATTCTCCAAGCTATCTATTTTTCCAACCAGCCATGCCATTAGTTTATTCTTATGCCAGATCCCATCCGTAATATACCATTATGCCCTTCAATGTTTCCTCCAATGAGTTGCTTCAAGTGCAGCAAAGCATTACTGTTTTTTCTTCATTTTTCTCATAATTTTATTCTCAAACATACATCAAATAATAATATCTCACTTGAAAATATTTTTATTCATCATCTTAATATTCTTTCTTATTTTCATTCCATGATCTAGTTACCTAAGGATATGGTTGATGTCGCCCACCCTTATGGACAACTCAAATCAAGCTGCCTAACAAGTGGCCGACGATAGTCACCGTCGGCCACGGTATAGCTAGCCCTAGGACAGATTTGACATGATTTGGTTTGGTTAACCACGATAATGCCTTCTCATACCCATGTTTGGCCACCTAGCACATGCATGTACATCATGTGCCGTCATAGATGGGCACGGACCATGGTGTTTACAACTTTACACACCATCATGTGGTTGTACAACCACATGTTAGTGAAACATGTAACATGATTCTATCATTCACACACAATTAACACTTTCTCCAACATAAATAGTCAGCAAAAGATTAAGAATAACAAAACAAATGAAGAACAGGCATACAAATCATGTTCGTCATTCAAATCCGACTACATTAAAACACATGTTATGATCGTGAAAAATGTACTTTAATTCATACCATAATATCATAAGACATGTTATATTTCCCGCCAAGCAAAAATCAAATAGAACATATATAATAACACGTATGTTCTCATGTACGTAATAGTTGTACGTGGCATGTTATAATGCATGCATCAACATTCATCATGATCAACACATTTGAAAGTGAAATGACATTGCTGGAATGTATGTCTGGAAAACATAAAATCGAGAATCATGTTTTTCATGACCACAAAATAAACACAAATTAATCATGCATGCCAGAGAACTTTTGTTCAAGCAAGCAAGGCAAGTAGTTTGACCAGTACTAAAGCTTGAGGGTGACGTGAATTTGGCATGTTTCAGCGGGGAAAGTGAGAGGGTAAATTAGTATTTTTGATCTTGAAAATTAGTAGTCTTCACTCATTTTGATGAATGTGTCGTATTTTAAAGAGTAATATTAGATACAAGTCTCTAATTGACAAATCTCATACAATTGTTTTGTAAAAAAATGAATTTCACTAATAAAAAATCATTTTTTTTAATATTTTTTTAATGTGATATTATTTTTTTTATAAGAAGTTGCATGAGACTTATTTATTTAAAATTTATAAAAATAATTTTTCTATTTGAAATAGTTTTACAGGTCAATTATTTGAATAAACAATTACTTTATATGTAATTAATTAATCGATGTGATAAAAAATAATAATATTAAAGATGAAAATAATACTTATTTAGTAATGCATTTAACCGGCCAATGCCAAACAGTGCTTATTTCTATTTGCCCTTTTGGACAAGGCAAGGGCCAAAATTTATCATTTAACTTCACATCATACGTGTCATCTCCCTATCGCGTGTGAGCACACGTGTCGCTCATTCTCTTAATTCGAATCTTCAAATTTCTTACGTCGTCGGTGTCGCACTGTCACCTTCTGGTCCTCCTCGTATTTAAGTTTCAAGACCTAAACAAGTAGAAAACAGATATAAAATTTAAAATACAAGACTATCAATATTCCAAGTTTGAATTATTTTATTTTATTTTTTATATTAACTTCAAAATCTATAATTCTATTACTAATATGCAATATTTTTGAATTAATTAAAAAACCAGTATCTAAATTTTTGTAATTTTGAAAAAGTTACACAAGCTCAATATTTACATATAATTAATTAGTCACTAGTTTTTAAAAAACTTGCAAATAAGTTCCAATGTCTAATACTCGTTATTTCTTGAGCTTTATTACTCACCGTCCACATAGTACACCACACTTATTTTTATATTTTTTAAAAATATGAAGATTTTTAAAGTTTTCAAGATTTTTTTATAACTTCGTTCCTAAGTATCACCTACGCACAAATTGTTTTTTAATTTCAAAATTTCAACATATTTATCTAATCGTTACTCCAACATAAAACTTAATACAATTTTTATAAATTTCAAAACAAAATATAAAAATTAATAAAACTTTTACAAATTTTAAAATAAAAATAATATTAAAAAATTACATTCAAATAATTTTTTAATTTTATCTATTCACTTTCACAAAATCCCATAAAATACCTATTTTAAAATATATTATTATTCAATTTTTCCACCCACATTTTTTAGAATTGAATAAAACTTCTTTATTCAAACTATTTCATACTTATTCCCAAAATCTTGAAATATTTCAAGCATCAAAATATTCCCTAATTCTACCAATGTTGATTACTTGGATAGCTTCCTACGAGACTGAAAATCTAGTATTGATTTATAATAGATTTTGTAATTCTCTAAATTTTTTTATAGTTTTGTATAAAATAAAAAATTTGGTTATATGAGATTTGGAATTTAAATTAGATGAAAATATTTATAATTTTTAAGTTTTTATTTTTTTAATTAAATAACTCGAGCGTAATATAGATTGTAATCGGTTGTCTATGTATATATATTGAAAAATTATATTCATTATCTTTACCCTATGCATGACACATGAGTTTTTTTTTTGTTTAAATAATGAATAGAAAAATAAAAAATAAAATAAAGAAATAAAAAGTGTGGTGTGTTAACGTGGGTAGGAAAATATATAGGTAGGAAAATATATATTCAGTTAAAACATAATAATAATCAAATAAATGGAAGAAAGTTCAGGAGCACCTTACGGGAAAACGAAAGCCGGTCTTCTCGCATCGTGAAGTGAATCGACCGCTTCTTCCCCTCTCTGTTTCTTCTTCTAGGACTCTCTCCAACAAATATGAGAATGCTACCCAACTCTTCTTGCAACCTCTTCTACCGCGCTTTCTTTTCTTTCCTTCCCAAGTTCGTTCTGATTTGATTTTTTTTTTACCTTAACGTTGGAAAAGCACACGAGCGGACATTGAAAAGGTGGGCTTTCGTTTCATTGATCCTTTCTCACATACCTCAAGAAAAGAAGCTTTAATTTGTTGGCAGAGAGAGTGTTGCTTATTCATAGGTGCACGGGTCTCAATCTGTTTGATATAGTTCAGTTTCGTGTTTTTTTTCCGTTTTCCCCAGCGCATTGTTCACTCCCATTGGTTACAATCAATTCTTGGATCCATCTATTTTGCTAGATTGGTTATTTGGCTCTCTCTCTCTCTCTCAAGGATTTTTATGTAAAATCTTTTTTGGATTTCAAATAAGACTAGCATGGGTGTTCGCAATGGCATGCCGTGGACTTTGTGATTCTTGTGCGTATTTGTATTGCATTCGAAACATTAATGTGCATCTGCATCTTAATTTCTGGAGTCTGTTTTTGGTTTTATGCACTTCAAGTTGGGAATTTTTCGCTTATATTTTGTCGGCGTGTCTCATGGTGTTTGATTGCTTCAATAGAGTTTCTGCCTTTATGCACCTACAAGCTACAATTTTGCATATGTTGTTAGATCCAGAAGCTTGAGTGTATTCTTATAT
>QEOT01007979.1:116590-139772 GCA_003123785.1 Pterocarya stenoptera
TCAGTATTCCCTAGATGGGCAATGAGAAATGATTTGTGATTTCTGCGGCAACAAAGAAGGTACTTTCAGCCAGCTCGATAATATTTTGCCCCTCATAAAGCCTTTTGTCGGAGCCTTAACTGCAGTTGTTCGATGCCCCCGCCCACTTGCTACCTGTGGCCTCACTTTGGGTCCCTCACTCGGGAAACTCTCTGTAGAGTTAGACCCCAACTTGCAGCAAACGACACATATGCCATTGCACTATCAGCGAAGCTTCTTCCTTTTACGGTTTACAGCCTTGAGAAAAGCTGCCCCATGCCCAGTGAGTTCGGCTGACGTTGGACATCATAACTCACTCGCCTTACAAAACAGAGTATTTATCACATTTGACAGGCCCCAACTTGTGTAGGCCTACACAGCAAAGCATACTGTCAGTCAGGCAGTCGGCCTTGTTTTTGATAATGAGTTTTACCTCAATTCATTTTATCTTACCTACTTATTATATATTTTTTTTAAACTTTCAAATAAAATACAATAAATAATTTATTTTTTTAAAATATTTAAATAAAAAATAATATTAAAATTTTATGTTCTAATAATATTTAATTTAACTTTCATGACATCTCAACTTAATTTACTATTCAAATTTATTAAATCTCATCTCATCTAAACTGAATTTCCTATCTAAATCTCTCCTAAAAGACCGTGCCGTCTAGGATGTGCAAACGTATATAGCCCATTTCCCGCAGCACCTTTTTTTTTCTCCCAATAGAGCAATGTTACGCACCAGCGGTCCCGATAAGGGCAAAAAAATATTATTTTTAAAATTTTTTTATATCCCTAAAACATTTTTAAAAAAAAATCAGAACATCATTAAAAAAAACACTTCTTTAATCATTAAATAATAAATAAAAAAATAGTCAAGACCCAACTGTGAGAGTAGCATTTTTCTTCCCAATATTGATCTGAGTCCTGACTTTACGTACTCTTTTCTCGCTACTCTTTCGCATCAACTATCATGTGACATGGGAAAAAACACATTTTCAACCACGCCTAGAAAAGCAAATATTTTCAACAGAAGTTTGAGGATAATGCACAAGATGTTGCTATCCCTTGCCGCCCAACCCCCGGGTCTGTGGACCCACAAATAATCCAACCCTTCCACGGATTTCAAATAGGCCCTTTTTATATACAGAAAATCTTTAAAAATAATTTAAAATCATGTGATTCACCAGACCGATGATGGCACTCAAAACGTTGTAGGTACCAATGTGTTACCTAAAACATATTCTAAACTCTAAAAGAGAAAAAAACCAAGGACAGCCCTCCCATGCAACGTCGAATAACTCCCCATCCACTCCCCAGTTTTTATATCATATTCCAATGAAAAACTCTACATTCAGTCGTCTCGTGTAAGCGCAGAGTAAGCACGGGTTGATGTGGTAAAAAAAACCCAAACGCAACGTTTTGTCCCTCTCTCAGTTTCCATCTCCCGCATATCCACTTTCCATTCCTCCCTCCCTTGAAGCCAAAGACCTCTCGAAGCAGCATCTCCCTCCCTCAAAGCCTCCCTCCCTTTGTCAACCTCCTTTGTTTCATGGATTATCTTTGCCCGCCATTGCAACTCTCTATTGCTACCTCTTCTTCCTGTTCGCGTAGAAGTGATCCTTCTTGTAACCAATTCCACTTCCTTCTTAACCTTCCAAATATCTCTTTCTTCGGTTTCAGGACTTCTCTTCCTCTTTACCATCTATCCTCGACTAATGAGCTTTCTAAACGCTCTTATCGGATTGTCCGTGCTGTTTCTTCTACTCCAACGAGGTCTGCCTTCCAGTTTTACTTCATCTTACTTGCTTTTCTTTTATTCTTTGTTTTCCTAAATATCTGCAAATTTTGAGTGTTTTATAACACCTCTGTTTGGTTGCTGGGGGAAAACTAATGAAAGAAAATGAGAAAAGCTGGGTTTTTAACTTTTGTGATGTCTATTTCGAACATAAAAGTAGTTTTCTAAATATCGGGCGGTTGTGTTTTCTTTCGTTTATTTTGATGCCTTTCGTGATGGGATTGCTATAAATGTGAGCTTGAATTGAATTGATGTGTGCTCTTTACTGGCCATGCAATTAGATGGGGTTGTTGTAAATGTGCTGGAATAGACATACGTGTGTATATTGCCAAAGAGAGAGAGAATTGTAAGGCAATTCCTCTTTTATATTTTGGGAACAGGTTTGATGTTACGCATTTGCATTGGAACTTCGTTGCTGTGGAGTTGCCAAACTAAAGGAACTTTCATGGTAGCCCAATTAAAGGCATCAAGTTGGAAAGGAAAGTAACAAATATTAAGAAGTCCCCATCAGAGTGAGGAAAAAAAATGCAAATATGGATAATGCATTTATCCAAAAAAAAAATGTGGGGCTCATGCACTTATCCAAACAAATATTTAGAAGTTCTCATCTAAGAGTTCATCTGGGACTCAAAAGATTATATGCACTTATCCAAAGAAAAATATGGATATGCAAATCTGGAATGACATTACAACCATTCTTCTGCACCAAACGTAGTTGCCCACCTCAAATCTTCTGCACCCACACGAGGAAGAAGTCTATGGGAATTGAATGTAGAGTTTTTTCATAAGATTTTGGTCTCGCACCCTCAAAAGCAGGAAACTAGAGAAACGGGTTTCAATCTGCTTTTCTTTTTGTTTTCGTTTTCATTTTTTTTTAATTTTAATATTAGTTGACGTGGCATGATGCCAGCTCAGCCGACTGCACGGCTTCTACACGGGACGACTATGTATAGAAGAACTGATAAATTATTAATAATAAATGTATTAACACCAAATAATCAAATATTTTCAATTTTTTCTCCCTTGAAATGGACTGATGGTAGATGTCACATGAAGTGAAACTAAGGCCCCGCTTGGATACACAGATGAGATGAGATGAGATGAGATGTTTTGAATAGTAGTTGAATAAAATATTAATAGAATATATTTTTTAGTATTATTTTTATGTTGAAATTTGAAAAAGTTGAATTGTTTATTATATTTTTGTATGGGGATTTGAAAAAGTTGTAATGATTGAGATGAGATGAGATAGGGGTTTTCTGTAAACAAACGGGGCCTCTTTAAGCTAGCGAGAAATAGAATACAAGCAAAAGTGGCTAACAAAGAAAATGAATCCGAAACGAAATTGCTGTTGATTGTGTTCGTGGATTGATGATACTTTATTTATTTTGTTCCCAAGCAACAGAAGAAGTTTGAGGATAATGCACAAGATGTTGCTGTCCCTTGCCGCCCAACCCCCGGGTCTATGGACCCACAAATAGAATCCAAACCCTTCCACGGATTTCAAATAGGCCACTTTTATAAACAGAAAATCTTTAAAAATAATTTAAAATCATGTGATTCACCAGCCGATGATGGCACTCAAAAAAAAATTGTAGGTACCAATGTGTTACATAAAACATATTCTAAACTCTAAAGAGACAAAAACGAAGGACAGCCCTCCCATGCAACAGGTCCACTTCGAATAACTCCCCATCCACTCCCCAGTTTTTATATCCTATTCCAATGAAAAATAATAGTTTCAGTCATAAATGTACAAATACCGTATAATAATTTTAAAAAAATTAAATAAATATAAAATTTACATGAAAAGAACATTAATTTTTTACTAGTAAACCTTATTCTTTTTTAAAACAACTGTACGACATTTACACACTCCACGACTGTAAATAACAATACTCTAAATTATTAATAATATATTAACACCAAAGAAACAAATATCTACGGAATCACCGACTCCTTCACAGACACCTTTATATTTATTTCTTTAAAAAAAGAAAAAGAAAAAGAAAGGTATTGCCAAATTGCAAATCGTCATAGCTAAACACGAAACACGAAGGGAAAAAAAAATTTAAACTGTTCACTCTTCAAACAAAACCCCTACTACAGTCACTTTCTTTGTACATGGGAGGAACATAAGAATGATTTGCCTGAGACCAGCCTTGCCTTGTCGATTGATGCTTTTTCGTAAAAGATCACACACATACCCGATGAGGAAGAATAACGTGAAGTTATGTAAAAAGTTCATTTGATGATCAGGGCTCTATGAGCCCCATTGACCATAATTCTTTCGTGCTGCTTCCCTGAGCAATCAACTTCTGTCCCATCACCAGAGAGCGAATGATATGCAGAAAACTGGAATCCCTGATGGTGTGGATAGCAGCTGTTGCCATTGGCATTGGAGTATGTTGGTTGTTGGTGCGTTTCCGGCACATGAATCCCTGTTACTTTCATATGATCATAGGATGAATGCATATTCCCGGAGAGGTTCGATTGTTCAGAGTGCAATGGATTGAAAGTATACGAGGAAACAGCTCCGATGGCGCCTTTCTCAGGTGCAGTGTTAGCATCACTACCACTAGGCTTCTTTGTGTTCAGAAAACGGCCACCAGAACCTCTTGCCCTTCTCATTGCATGCAAGTGCCGAGACTCATGAAGATATGGCTGTAAAGCATGAAGCAATACACCTAATAAGCGGAAGTACCACTCACATTCTTGAAAATATAATGAACTCTCAGAGCCAAAAAGTCGGCAAAATCCTAAACTGCTCATATGGCCACACCAATTCGATAGCTTTATTCCGAGCTTAGAGCTTAGCAAGACCACCTCATTACATGAAGATTACAACTTTTTATTAGCAATCTACCCATCACTTGGCACATATCTTTCCAAATTAAAGGCTGTCGTATATCTACTCATTGCAATAACCCATATTCTTTGGGAGTTAAACCTATCCTCATAGGACGCTGAATGTCATCATTCGACAGCAGTAAACCATCTTACAACCTTTTAGAATCTTGTCATACATTATCCTTAGCTTTCTAACTTCACATACATTCAACCATTATTCCATCTTTCACCATTTTTTAATTTCTCACGCATTAGTTCTACATGTGACCCAAAACATGGAACAATATTCCCATGAAAATTTTCTAAGTAACAAAGAACTTGAATAGTCCATAAAAACACCTATAGGTCTTGGTTCTGCAGACTTATCCATGAAACAAAGATGGCCCCGTGATTTTTTGCTAAGCATTACCAACTGCTACTTACATCTTCCAAGCTTAAATTAGTTGAGATAGTAACACCACCGAGTCAGATATGAAACTCTTCTACATGCATAGATTGCACACAATTATGTAAGAACAATATATCATTTGTACTGAACATGGCTTTTGCCTATTCTTTTATTAATATACTTATAAAAAAAAAAAACAATATATTAATAAGCAACCAAAACGATGTATACAATGTAAATGTGATAATCCTGAGCATGCATGAGCATATACAGAAAAAGTACCTTCCTAGACCTTATCAGTTTCTTTTCCAGCTCGGCCTTAGCACGGGACTGTCTTCGCCTCAAAATTCCATGATATTGCTTGGCATTCACATAAACAGGTTCCTCTGCCATTTCAAGGGGCAAGGCCATTCTAGTGGGCTGCCCTCCAAGACAATGAGAATGTACCTAAGTCAATATCCAATACTTGTTATCAGATCTCAGGCCAAATACATCCATTTTATGAACATAATCTGTTTACTGGGTATCCAACAGCTACAACACCTTAAGAGCCTAAATAAATTAGTCCCACATCAGGTAATGCATTTAGAAAGCCAATGCCCAATAGATCCTTACATACCTAGAGTGAAGAGCTACTGAAAATCATGAGCAACAAAATCTTGATATCTACACCTATCAGCTACTTGGTGATGGCAGCAAATTTGAACCTTGGTTAAAATTGAAATATGGGTAACGAATTCTTTTCCCCTACTTACAAAAAGCGTTGTGGATTTGTAACTGCAAGAGAGAAGAAAGGGTACTAACTCGGTGGTGATGTTATGAACACAAATATATTTTTCTCTGCCACAAATTTATATGATTTCTTTTAGTTATAAAACGGATCTTCTCCACAAATTAATAATATAGGTAAAGTCATGAACATAATAAAATAATCTATGATGTCTGTAAAAAGTACGGCCTGAAGACTACTTCCTGGTCTGAATGCACTCGTTGCTTTGGCAGGAAAAAAATAGTACTTGACTCCTTCAAAAAACTAATCTGGTGCATTTAGCTTATATCTGTTGGATCTCACACAATGATGTCTCAAATCTTCGAAGTGTGGATGCAGTTATCAAATAGATGTAACAGAAAAAAATGTAACACAAATACCAGTCCTATGGGAAAAAACTGAACTGCAAGAATATCTGACTAAGCCGTGTAAATAAAAGAGAGAAAATATCAAATATCAAATATCAAAACAAGCAAGCTATCAATTCAAGGATGCAGGAGGCATGACAGTTTGCATACCAAAGCTTGAGATCCATAAGCAGGCACAACTCCCCCATAATATGGATTAGAAACTTGATACGATGCACATGCCTGGGGTTAAAGGGAAAAGCAAACTTTATTTTGGAAATCAAAATGTTAAATCATACCAAAAGGTTTTTAATATCAGAGGTACACAATCAAATAAGCAATTGGGTAAGCATATGCACAAATGCTCACAAGGGAGGGAAGGAGAGGGAGAGGATGAGGGAGGGAGGGAATTTACAATTGAGTGGCTGAGAAGTTCTAGCTCTGTAGGTGGAGTGAGGTATTGACCCATTGCTTCAGGCTTACTGGATGCAGCATTCTGCTGTTCTTGATCACATTTTCCATCTGCACATTAAAGGAAAATCTTCATGATCACAATTAAAGAAGATTGTCTATTTTTTTTTTTTTTTTTTGATAAGAAAGAAGATTGTCTATTTTATCAGGTAGGGAAAAATGTTATGGTTCAGAATGTTCAAAGAAAAAGTTTATCATATAGGTAAGTTATGATTTACCGTTCAATATGTTAGGATATCAAGAAACAGCATACCCATAAACCGAGTGTTGAGGATATAAGGCATAAAGATTGGTGTATATCACACTAGGAAAGAGTGGATAATGCATGAACTTATTTGTGAGAAAGTCAAGGTGGCACTAATTAAGGATAAATTATAGATCCCTATTAGTTGGGATCAAAGCTTAATTGAGTTTAAGTTGGGGGAAAACAAAATGCACCACCATGTAAATGGACCCTGATGTACTCGATTCTTGGATAACAAAAATAGCTTATGTTTGGAGTGAAGTTTATAAGAACTCGTGAAAATATATAGGAGGTTCCGTTAAAGAAATATTAAAAGGCAGCAAACACAGCACAAAAACATCATAAGCCATAATCATAATGAGCTAGAATCCTAAAAGGAAAGGAAATCAGATGAGGAATAAATAGGTTTCCATGGCATACATGCATTGAGACTACAATGAAGCAATATACACAACCAGATATACTGCTTGGGTAAATATTTTGAGTTTTCAATCAACATGTATGTAGCCATGATTTATGACATGCCTTCTTCAGCACTATTTCTTTTGGCGTTCCTTCAATCCAAACCAACTTGATTGGAGATTTATCAACAGATGTACTTCATGTATGTAAATATTAAAGTAACCCTTAACAACAAGCTGTTGAATGCGAATAGTTAATCTAATATTGTTTTGACTAGAAATCTCTTCTCACTAGAAATCTCTTCTCACTTCGACATATGATAAGCCAATCGACTGAATACCACATTGAAAATTTCATGCTAAAAAATCTCATTGAGTTGGCATTACAATAGCATTTCTAGACAATAGGTATCATGCATTGAAAGGGCTATTCCTCAGTGTTGGTCCTGCAAAAGCAAGGTCCTGTGCGCAGAGGTCTCATACACTACCATAAATAATATACCTGCTTGTGATACAAGAGTAATTTCTATTTTTTTGTTGATATCATTTCCCTCGTCCAGCCCATCCTCAACTTGTAATTTTCTGGTTTTGGACCCTAAACTATCATTTGAATTTTTGGATGAAGATAAACTTGCTGTGGTTTCTCCCAAGAAATCTTCCGAAATGGGATCATGCCCAATACCACGCCACCAAGGTTGAAAGCAGACTGTGTTTTGATGGTTTGTGCCATCCTGTTTTTGATGCATGGTCCCTAGTCCACTCCTGAAATAATGATCCCCCGATATGCTGCTTCCCAATGTAAACAAGAGAAACTCACAGTCAACCAATCCCTATTTCATTAGAATTATATGCAAAGAGGAAACATAAACGTACAAGTACACACTCATAGGATTTTCTTACATCCACATGAACATAGAGTTGATGAAGGACAATAAAAGACGATGAAGTTATGGACATTCAACCATATGACAGGATTAAATATTGAAGGTTAAATTTATATCTCCCACCAGCTTAAGTTTTTATTATTAAATCGACACAATACAGAGATTGGAAAAAGAGAAGATAGAAAGAAAGAAAAAAATAAAGACATAACGCCCCTGAGTTCTCTCAGAAATGCCGCTCAAGAATTCTGCACAAGCGCTAGTTGTTCCTTAAAAAAAAAAATAATAATAATAATAATAATAATAATACACATTCACACAGGGCATCTAATACCCGTAAAACCTTTTTTTTTTTCTTTTGCTGAATATGTTATACCCGTAAAACAGCAACGGATTTAAACCTTTTTTTTTTCCCAAAAATATTATCTCCCATCTTACGGCCAAAGAAATTCCAAGCCGATTGTTGTCAAAATTGTGGTACTCGATCAAATACTTCCCCCGTGCATGTTTTTTAGGGAGAGAAAAAAAAAAAGAAGCTTACGAAACACATGAATCTTAACATATGAATGGATTTCAATGGTTCAAAGCCGATTTATGTTCAAAATTGTGGTACTCAATCAAATATTTCCCCCATGCATGTTTTTTTGTTAAAAACAGAAAGAAAGTAATCTTACTAAACACACGAATCTTAACAAACGTAACCAAAATTAGATCAAGCTAAAACAACACCAAAAAATAGAAAAACAAACACCAACTCACCATCATCATCAGACAAAAATACACGCGCCTATACAAACAAACGCATGCATGCACATATTTCATACGATAAAACTCGGTTTCTTTCTCTTTTTCGCATATAAATGACACAACACAATTATCCTAGATTTAATGACAGATCTTTAAGCTTTGAAACCATACTTGAATATAGCCAAAGTCAAAACGAAAACTGAAAAAAATCTAAGTATGGAAAAAAAAAAAACAAAACAAAGAGTATTAGAAATAGATCAATCAACTGCAACAAGCTGAATTCTTCCACCAACCAAAACTTAAAAAGCGAAGCTCCAAACATAAAAAGTGTCCAAAACAAGAAGAAAATCTGTATTCATCCAAAAACGAGATTGAAAAAACGATTGTATATATCGACAGCACGAAAAACGCATACATACATACATAGGAGCTGCAAGTGTGGGAACACTTACTGTAACGGTTGAGAGGGGGACTGGAACCCTATATATTCTGTATTGGAGACAGCAGAGGGAGAATCGATTTGCCTGTGATAATCGAGAACCAGATCAGTGTTCTACTAAATAATATAGCTACGCTGATTGCAGAGCTTTCTCTTTAAATATAAATGGAAATTATGTTAAAGGCTAAACGTCGGTTTAATTTTTTTTGTAAATATATTGGGAGGCACATAACCCCCGCGAGTTAACTGACGGAGTGAGCCTTGTCGTCTTCCTCATGGACTCCGATGCCTTTATATCAAAAGTAAAGATATTTATTGTATAAGTGTTGTATAATATTTTTAAAAATATAAGTAAATATAAATAATAAAATTAATCAATTTTTTAATAATATATTCTATTCTTTTTAAAAAAAATTACGTTATGTTATACATTTTATAATTGTATCTAACTTACTTTTGTATTAATATTAAAAAATTTCCTTTCAATTTTACTTTAATTAATATAAAAATGTTTTTTATAATTTTTTTTTTACAATCATTTTGGTTCCTACAGACCTAGAAATAGATACACATACATAAAGTAAAATTCAATGTATTTATATTTCTGCGGGTGAAATTCTCCAATAACATTTAAATATTTAATAAATTCATTATTACGACTGATATAAATGTTTATGTTTATATTTTCTCTCATTCTACGCACTAAATTTGGCCAAGAACGGTAAATATTAAAGACTCTAAATCCATTATTTTTAGTATTAGAACAAATGATTTTTACGTATACAAAATTTCTGCACTGAATTTGTATTTACGCCCAAACATGTCTTCTAACGTAAGATAATCAAGGGTACTCTTGAGATGATGGCCTAAATATTTTTCAAAAGCATTTCAAAAGGAAGACAAGAGGTTATCTTTGATATTAAAGATTCGTTTGTTTATATACATGATAATTATGAAATGAGACTAAAGTTAAAAATTAAATAAATATTATTAAAATATTTTTTTTATATAATTTTTATTTAAAAATTTAAAAAAATTAAATTATTTATTATATTTTAATATAAAATATTATAATAATTAAATAAGATAATAACAGATATTTATGTAAACATAGTCGTCGAAGATAAAAGGATAACATTCGTCCGGATGGATTTGAAACGGAGACGCAAGGAAACTAAACATTAGATTTTATTGGTTCTAATGACAGAGGCATCTGAGTTTATTTTGACATTGGGCATGTGCAGACAACCGATGTGACGCCGCAACGTGTCCGACCCATATTTAGAAGGACGGACCCATGGGCCCCTCAAGGGGCGGACCTCCGGGCCACGTGGTCCTCAAGTCCACGCCACAGTAGGCGAGAGACAACGTCGCGATAACGGTGCTTCGCCGTTAGGCTGTCCTGGCGTTAGGTAGCAGCAGTGGTCTTGGACCGGGTGAGAGACGACAGCGCACGGATCACGTGACGGGGACCGTCAAATATCGCGCAACAAAAGGAGGGAGTAAATTATACTGCCGCCATGGGATCCACTGGAGCTATTACACGTGGGCGGCTTCGGAAGCCTTGGGAAGTTAAGCGGACAGCAAATATAAAGTGATAGACATAAGTGGAAAAAAAAGCGAAAAATGCTACTCTTACCGACAGTTTCGTCCGGATTCGGTCCGTACAATTTTTTAAAAAAATTTAATGGTTAAAGAATTATTTTTAATGAATATTGTAATTTTTATTTTTAGGGTATAAAAAAAAGAAATTTAAGGAAAAAAAAACTTTTTTGCTTTTATCGAAATCCGTCTCGTGCTACAATCTCAATGGATCTAGCACTCCTCCAAGAGAGAAGATGGACCATTGAGGGCTGTAGTATACATGCGACGGCACGAGTACGTACAACATAAAAACTATATTAAAGAGTCAAAAATTTTATGTGTAATTATTTTTATGTATATTTTGAAAATTATATTAATATAATTATTTGTATATTTTTTTAATATAAAATAATTATTTTGATCAATTATATTAATAAAATATATAAAAAAATACATAAAAATAACTATAGCACTTGTGTTGTTGGGCCCGACTCAAAAATTGAGTTTTCACCTCTTAGGCTTTGTTTGTTTGGATAATAAGTTATCTTAATTCATCTCATCTTATCTTATTTAATTATTATAATATTTTTAAATTTTTAAATAAAATATAATAAATAACTTAACTTCTTTTAAAATTTTAAAATAAAAATAATATTAAAATTTTATATTTTAATAATATTTTATTTAACTTTCAACTCTCATCTCATCTCATTATCCAAACATCTCCTTAATATTAATGACAATTTGGTTCAATGTCATCCGTATCTTATGATTCTTATCTAGAAACTTAGAAAGGCATCTGGTGGAGTCCAATCATTTTTCCTATTGTTACAGGGAAAAAGAAAAAGAAAATCAAATTTGGGATAAAGTAATTGTTTCTTTACGTTACTGTTCATACCTAAGAACATAATATAAATACTTAAATATACTTTTTTCCACCACCATTAGTCATATTGCATTAGAGTTAGAGGTCTGGGTTTAAACCTGACATCAATACTCTAATTCATTTAATTAAATATTTTATATATTGACATACTCATTGAATAAGAGTTTGACTCACACATAAATGATGTTAAGAGTATAATATAAATAATTAAATATACTTATTTCTATTAGTTTAAACTTTTAAAATAAGTGTGATTTTAATTATATGGTTTATGTTAAATATCCTCAAGAGTAATGTCATTGTTTATTTTGGATTTTAAGTAATTTTCATGTTAATAACTTGTAATGATTTTGTATTTGAAGTCATCCCGATAAGTGATCCAATTTAAATGATTTTCTTCATTTAAATCATACTAATCGATGTACTTGAGATGACATGTTCACTAGTCCTTTGGAATTAGTGCATTCCGTTGTATGGGTTTCTCTTCGTTTCATCTCTAAGTGGTTGTCGGTATTATGTTATTTTTATTGATGACTATTTGAGATTTACATGGATGTATCCTATTTCAAATAAATCTGATGTGTTTCCTTGTTTCGTAAAATTTAAATTGTTGGTTACGAATCTCTTCTCTTGCAAAATTAAACAATTCCAATCCGACAACGGTGGGAAATACACTCCACATCAATTTCTTTCCTTTTTAACTTCAAATGGGATTCTTCAATGTCTAAGTTGTCTATACATTTTTCTACAAAATGGAGTGGTAGAAAGAAAACATCGTTATATTATAGAAATTGAATTGTCTTTCTTAGCCCAATCTAATCTTCCTCAAAAAAATTGGGTTGATGATTTTTCCACTGCAATTTTTCTCATTAATCGGTTGTCAACTTCCTTTTCTTAAAAATGAGTGTCTATACAGTCTCATATTTAAAAGGCCACCCGATAATTCTTCCTTATAATCATTTGGTTGTGCTTGTTATCCTCTTCTTCGTCCTTACAATAATCATAAACTTGCATTCCATAGTAAACAATATATCTTCATTGATTACTCTTCTAATCATAGAGGATACCGTTGTTTTGACTCTGTTTCCAAGAGAAATTACTTGTCACGACATGGTTTTTTTTTTTTTTTTATGAGAGATTGTTTCCAGCGCTGGATAAATCACGCCCCACTCCACCAAAGGAAGTAGATCTTCACATTGATAGTCCTAGTCCTATTTTATTTCCTACAAGTGATTCAATTTTATTGCCCAATAATTCGGATTCATTAGGCCCTCATTTTTCAGATCAATCAGCCCCTCATTTTTCTCCTCCATCAAACATTGATCTCAATCCCAATATTTTAGGACGTGCTTCCCAATATCTGCCTTAGCCACCAGTTCATTACCTAAGGATCCCTTGAATTTCTCACAGGCCATAACTTTAGTAGAGTGGAAATAGGCGATCGATGCGAAATATGTTGCCTTGGTAAAAAATGCCACTTGGACACTTTGTCCTAGACCTCCCGACCACAATATCATTGATACCAAATGGGTTTATAAATCCAAACAAAATGAAGATGGTACATGAAGAAGATTGTGAAGACGAAAGGAAGAGAGATTAGAGGTTAAGGAAGATTCACCAATACTGTCGATAGGCAGTCCATTCCCATTGCCAACGTGAATTTGTTCATTTCCTGTGTAAGGCTCTGAAGATATATTTAGCTATGAAAGGTCAGGGGTAATATGATGGGTAGTTGCCGAATCAGGGTACCATGAAGAATCGGTTATGGCAGAAGGGGAAGTGTAGTTGGCAGTGAAGGAATGGGGTGGCTCATACTGATAAGCGTGGTCAAATCTATAGTGGCATTGAAGAGCTGTATGGCTTGATTTGGAGCACACTTGATAAGTAGGGCAAGGGGGATTTTGTTGGGAGTAGTTGCTTTGAAATGGTTATGAGCCTGTGAGGGTGAAAATCGTCCTCTGAAGGAACCTCTCTTTCGGCCACGATTAAATCTGTTCCCTTTATACGAACCTCTACCTCGTTGATCACGGGTCTGTCCAGTACTCAAATTCACTGAAGGTATAAAGAAAGTAAGAGAGCTGGTATTGCAAGAGATATGAGACAATCGGTTTTCATGAATTAAAAGAAGATGATATAATTCATGGGAAGTGATAGGCTCGGCTCTTGTGGTTATTAAGGTAACAAAGGACTTATATGAGGGACTAAGACCATTTAGAAGGTAGGTGACAAAATCTTTGTCAGGGAGTGGATTCCCAGTGGATGCAAGTGTATCATCTAGCATTTTTAATTTGCTGAAGAATTTGGAGACAAGTTGTTCTCCTCTTGACAAGTTGGTGAGTTGAAACTTAATTTGAAATTCCTTTGTTTGAGAGTGGGAGCTAAACATTGATTCAAGGGTAAGCCATAGCTCCCTTGATGTCCCTTTTGAGACAAAATAACCAATTACAGATTCAGTAAGAGAGGAAAACAAAATACTAAGAATTGCTTGATCAGTTTTTTTCCTGGAAAGATAAACAAGATTGTTTTTGGGTGCTGAGATGAGTCTGTTGTGAGTGTTTTGGGAGGGATGGTTTGAGAGCCATCAACAAAAGAAAAAATATATTGTCCTTTGAGATAAGCAGATATCTGAACCTTCCAAAGTAGGTAATTATCTTGAAATAATTTTATTGAGACTATATGAGAAAAGGAAGATGGGAGTGAGGTAGGAGGAGAGTTGAAGTTTAATTCTACAGCCATTTGAAGAAAAAAGAATGGATCGAGAGACTTCTAGTCAACAGTTCTGATACCATGTGAAAAATGATAAGAAGAAAATAAAAGGCATGCAATTTTCTGTAATGGTTTTCCACACAATGTATTCAGTATCATGGGTGCCTTTATATAGGCATTCGGTTACAAGCAGAGTGATGAGAATATTACAAAACAGAGAGAATAAGGTTTGTTACAACAACTGTACAATAAGCATCAAATAACAGAATTGCAGTAGCTAAAATATTCTGAAGAGTTTGCTGAGGTGGATTCCTTCTTCTTGGTTTGCTGCTATGGTGCATTTTTAGAATTAGGTTAATTAGGATGGCTCTCTTGACTGTTGGAGGGCCGTCTCATGGCCAAAGATTTCAATCAAATTTGCAGCCTTGATTTTTCAAAGACTTATAGTCCGGTTATCAAACTCGCTACTATGCAAGTGGTTTTAAACTTAGCTGTTCATTTTGGTTTGGATATTAAACAGTTGGATGTTTCTAATGCTTTTCTCCATGGGACTCTTGATGAAGAAGTGGATATGATCCTCACCATCTAAACTATGTGTGTCGGCTTAATAAGGCTATTTATGGATTAAAACAGGCTCATCAAGCTTGGTTTAATCACTTTTCACAGTGTTTATTGGATCTTGGTTTTTCAAGACTCTTTCATTGATCATTTTCTCTTTACTTATCACAATGTCGATATTCACATTTTTCTCTTGGTGTATGTTGATGATATTTTTATCACAAGATTGGATGCTCCTTTTATTCAGAATTTGATCACACAGTTGCATTCTAAATTCTCACTGAAGGATTTAGGCTCTCTTCATTATTTTCTTGGTATTCAGGTTACACGTGATTCTACCAATTTACATCTTCACCAGTCAAAATATATTATGGATGTTCTAGATCACACACACATGCTTTGGCGCCAAGCCATATTCGGCTCCTTGTACTTCTGGCTCCAAGCTCTCAGCTACTATTGATGATCCTCTCCCTAATGCTATCGAATATCGTCATATTGTTGGGGCCCTTCAATAGTGCACTCTTATGGGTCTTGAAATTGCATTGTCCGTCAATCAACTTTGTCAACATCGCCATTCTCCTATTACTACTCATTGGATGGCTGCTAAGCGTGTTCTTCACTATCTAAAAGGTACGATTGATCATGGTTTAAACTTTTCTAAAGGGAGTCTTCGTCTCCAAGCTTTTAGTGACACTGATTGGACTGGAGATCCCGATGATCGTCACTCTATTATAGATTTTGGAATTTTCTTGGGTCCCTGTCTTATCTCGTGGTGTGCCAAGAAGTAGCCCGTCGTCGCTCAATCCAACACAGAGGTTGAATATAGAGCTTTGGCTATAACTGTGGCTGAATTGTATTGGCTTCATATGGTGTTAAAAGGATTTATCTATCCTCTTCTCTCATGTTCCTATTGTTTGGTATGATAACTTGGTGCTATTGCTCTTGCTTTGAATCCCGTCTTTCATGCACAGATCAACCACCAAACATGTAGAAATTGACATCCATTTTATTCGTGAGAAGGTGGTTAACAAGGACGTTGATGTTTAGTTCATTCATACCTAGGATCAGATTGCCGACATCTTTACCAAGGGTCTTACTTTCGCTCGTATTCTCTTTCTCAAGGACAAGCTCTTGGTCGGCCTCCCTCCCATTAGCTTGCGGGGGAATGCTAGTGAGAATAGTCAAAGCCCTCCTTTGGACACGCATTCAAGGCGTAATATTACCTGATTTGATTTTTTCTATTCTTTCCGATTGCCTCTTGTATATTTGGCTACCTTTCTTTGTTGTCTGATTTCATTTCCTGTACAACTTTCAGCTTACAGTCTGACTTTCTTTCCTTGTACAGCTTTTAGCTTCCAAACTTTATAATGTAAACTCTGTATATAATGAGAATCAGCCTACGGTATTGGATTATTGAACAATACATTTCATAAAATATTTCAAATAATAATTACTAATATAATATACATTTGAGGATTAATAAATAAATAAATAATCATAATGTAAGAAACATGGTCATATCCTGTATACATGTATTTAGTATTTGACATGCAAAAACAGAGAAGTACCATCTACTACCAATTCACAGGAGCTAAGTGGGAGAAGATGGGTTGGAAAGTACAAAAGATCAATAATATTCATCAGTCAATACCATATGGTCCATATCGCTTGTTGTGTGGAACAAATTTATCTGTAATTTTTTAATATTTTCATGTTGACGTGGTACCATAACTGTGTATATTAATTTTCTTAAAAAATTAACCATGAAATGTGTCTACTTTTTACCTGTTAAAAGAGTAATGTTAAGTACAAATTTTAAATAGACAAATCTTATACAAATATTTTATAAAAGTGTGAATCCCATTGAAAAATAAAATATTTTTTACATTTTTTCATGATTTCCATTTTTTAACAAAAGAACTATGCACTTGTTTATTTGAAACTTATATAAACTATTTCTCTTTGAGATATAAGTATTATTGGATCGTTACGGATCTTATTTTATCGCAATGATAGGAGTAAAAATAATTAGTAATTTCTCTGGAGACAATACATCAAATAAAGATTTTTATTCTTTTAGATACCTAGGATAAGAGTCAATGATCATAATACCATAATAGATGTGTTAAGGGGTAAAATCCCCCTGGCCCATATGTAAGGGTGAAAATTTTTCAATCCAGATAAAAAAAAACCGATCGGACTAGACCAAATATAATTCACCCCTGCTCGGTCTCATTCCCTGGTGTCTCAAAAATTTAATTTTTGATTCGGTCTAGGTGTTTTTTTTTTTTTTTTTTTTTAACCAAGCTGGACCAAAGTTGACCGAGTCACTTACATATAAAATTTTAAAATACTTTTGTTATACATAATATATTTTTATATAGTAATTGTATAGGATAATTATGTAATTTTTCCTAATCTATCACTATTGATCATACAAAATGTAAAATAATATATGCTATCAATTAACTAATATATCATACAATAAATCATAGGATAATATATGTTATTATATGTAGATACGTACTCTACCTAAGTACTAAGTAAATAATTATTAACATCATAAATATAAATATAATTCGTTATTTTTTAAAGATTTAATTACATAATCTACATTAAATAACTCACTTAATTTTGATTTTATTTATTTAATTAATTTTGTATTAATTTGTCTACCAAAAGAAGAAAAGAGAGAAAAAAAAAGTTCCTAACTCATATGAATCGAATCGGATCCAATTGGATTGATTGGAACGACTAAACCGATAGCTAACGGTCTAGTATTTAGGGATAATTGGTCCTATTCGGTCTAGAAAAAGGATGGACCAAAATTTTTGGTCCTTAACCCCAAACCAGACCAAACCAATTACACTTTTCTCATATGACATCCTAGGCCCAGCCCAAATGGCCATTATTAGAAAGATATAAAAATGGGACAAGAAAAGATAAGTGTAAGAAAGAAGAAGAAAGTGAAAGGGAGAGAGATTACATACACGCATGAGACAAGACTAGAGGGAAATGCAAGTCAAACATGCATAAAAAGAGTGGGATAAAGCTGTCATTCTCACCACTCCCAATGGACAATATAAAAAGAGATTTGAGACCTAATGAAAATGGACTTATTCTGGATGGCTAAGTGACTATTACGAGAACACAGATGTCATCTTCAACTTCAGAACAAGAGTTCTAAAATATCATATTCTCTAGAAAAATGGTCTCTAACTTTCATTGTACAGAAAAAAAAAGAGACTATGAGAGACTGTAAAATATTCATATTATAGTGAATTTACCTTCTAAATGACTCATGAACGTAGGTCATACGTGGAACTATATAAATCTGCATATCCACATCTCTATTTATATTTTCTTTATTTATTTTTTATTTACTGTTATTGATGTATGTATGGGCACTGTACCACCGCTCCTAACCTCCATCGTGGGCTTCAAACTGCCTCATATAATCTTAGACTACCTCAATGGTCCGAAAATGATTATTTCTCCTATTTTAGACTTGTGCCATTTTTTATCGTCAAGAAGATACTTGCACCATAAATATTCCATATATCGAGTTTTATTCATCAAGCTGCCAATGTCAAAATTCAAGCCATAAAAAAAAAAAAAAAAAAAAGACAAAAAAGAAAGAAGCTACTTTTATCAGTTCATTCTTTCGAGGTAAATGACAATTCAATTTATCGCCGTTTTTAAAAAATCCCATGATGCACCGAAGATATATATATTACGAATAAAATTAAATACAATTGTGAAGGGTAGAAGCATCGTATAATTGTTTTAAAAAATAATGAGATTTATTATTAAAAAAGTAATTTTTTTTTATGTGAATCTTATATTTATTAAGTTTTTTTAAAAAAAATTCGCGATACTGGTACACTCAATTAGTGTAAATATCATCTCAATGTAATCATTGCAAATTAAATATTGATATTAACTCTAACTACATCTGCTGGAAAGTTGGATGCTTTTTTTCATGTACGAGGTCCAATGAATGTGGCATATACAGACATGGACCAGTTGAAGTCGGTCACTGTTGATACTTTGTAACAAGACATGGAAGTTCTTGATGCAAACAGCAACACTGCAACAATTCTCCACTGGATTAAGCCCTATCCAAACATAAGCCACATCACCGACCGAATATCATCCGAAGTACACAACAAATTAACCATACATTTCATGCGGATTTCAGCACTAACTACGTAGTCAACCCGGGCGGCTGTAAGGGCAATACATTTCATGGGGATTTCAGCACTTCGTTTGTTTTAAATCGAGGCAAAACTTTATTAATAAGTGATCAATGCGTTCATTTTACAATGCTTGCTGCATAATGAACACATATTCAAAATTCATTTGTTGAAAATTATATATTATTATTTAAAGAGGATTATAGAGATGTAAATAGATCTTACATACTGATATTGCACACTATTAATATGCCACATATCTTCTCTCTCTCTTCATTTTCCTTTCCCAACCCCTCACTGACGTTGCCGCCATCGCCTCTCACCAACTTTGCTATGAAACCTTCCTCGCCCCTTGTCGACTTCGATGTCGCACCCCTCACCTTCCTTGCCACTCGCCAATGTCGCCATTCATCCTCACCTCTATCATCATCTCACCGACAAGTCAAGATATCTCTCTTCTTTTCATTGAGTTGAGAGGGTGAGGAGGGGTTGGGAAAGGAGGAAGAGGAGAAAGGCACAATGAGAGAGAGAGAGAGAGAGAGAGAGAATAATAATAATAATGAGGAAGAAGAGGAAGAGAAGGAGACGTGGCACATTGGTAGTGTGCCACATTAATTTGTGTAATCTCTTTGTTAGATTCATTTATATCTATAGTATTTTCCTTATTTAAACGTCAGATTGTCATGTGGCAAGTATTCAAGAGAATCTCTTTAAAAATGCATAGTCTATCAGAAATCATACAAGGATAGTTACTAGCTAACTCGAGTGTTTTCTTATACTTTGAATGATTGAAGTTAATAACCATCTTCATTATCCAAGATTAGCAATCTTAAAAGTCGAAGTTTGGTTAACATGTTATTTTTTGACTTTTGGTTAATTGCTCAAAATTTGAACTCCATGTTAGATTAAACATCTCGCTCTCTTTAATAATAAAATAATATTATTTATTATTTATCTACTTTTAATATTTTTTTATTTTAATCTTCATAATCTCCAACAAGATAAATGATTTGTACATACCCCAAATAAACAAGCCTCAATCAAGCATTTGTAAAAAAGTGGACCATGCTTTAAAAAAGTGTAAAAAATTTATTTTTTATTAGTGGGATCTACTTTTTAACAAAGAATTTATATGTGACTTGTCTATTCAGAACTTGTACCTATAGCATTACTCCTCCAACAATCATTTTTTATTTTCACAGTCTAACAATCTATACAATTAACAAGTAAGGATTACGAAAAAATTAATATAAAATTATATGACTTTGCTACATTAACCACATTAGACTATCCATTTAAAAGTCAAAATAACAATATAATTAATAATTTATATTTTTACCTAAAGTTATTATTTTCTAACTATTTTTTTCCTCAACCTAATTATCCATAGTGGCCACTAGGAATATTTTTAGAGTAAAATATTATTTTGAAGATGAATAATGACTGACAAGGTTTGGAGGAATTGATGAATTTACTGTAGCTAAAAATGGAACCTTAGAGTTTTGACTATTCCAATTAGGGGCGTAATCGGTCCGGTTTTTTGTACAATTTAGTACCAAACCAGTATGTATCGGTTTTACATTTTAAAAAATAGATTACGCACCGGTTACCCTCATAAACTGGTACATTTGGTTTTACCGGTTCCAGTTTGGTCCACTTTTATGGTTTTAATAAAATGCAAGTTTGTAAAACAAAAATATGTTTATAAAAAAAATTGCTTTAAAAATAGTATTAACTATATCATTATTTCATATGTAATTATTTAGTATAGTGATTTATATACTAATTTATATATAGACTTAAAGTATATTACTAATAGTAATATAGCATTAGACTATTTGTATTAGGCCATAAAATGTAAATTATAATTAATATATATTATATACTAATTTATATTAGTATTGCTCATTTACTATTGTATTATGTACTCATCAAAAATAATATATTGAGAATTTATTAGGTCATAAAAATTTGGTAATAATATTTGAGTGATTTTCTTCTTTTTGGTTAATAATATTTTAGTGATCTTATTTACAACTTTGGTACATAAATTCAAATCTTTTGATATTTAGATTTTTTTCAATTGATGTGATTTATCAATTTCAGTTTAAAGTTTTACAATTTCATATTATTTTTTAAATTAATTTATATTATTATATAAAAATTATATATAATATAAAAAAATAATTTAAAATATATATTATATAGAACTGATCTAGTCCAGTTTCCTATTTTTTTTTTTTACATTCATAATTCCAGTGCATACCACTTTAGCCAAAATTTGGCTAGTACTGGCATCTAGCTGCTAGTGAAAGTCATATTTTGAAGAATGTCTACTAAGTTTTTGTTACATTAGATTAGCTAAACACAATTCATTTGGAAGATGAGCTCCAATGACTTCATCCCTAGAGTCATATATGAAGGGAATTGTAGCATCTTCATTCTAATATTTTATTATTTCATGTGTTTCCATTTTCCTTCCCTTTAGTGTAACTTCATCCCTACAATAACTTCATCTTTAGAATAATGATGCATTCTCCTATTAATAATTATATTTTTATAAAATAATATTAATCATCTTTCTTTTCATATTTATTAAAATATAAATATGAATTAATGCAATAAAGTAATATTAATCATCATGCAGAAATTAAAATAATATGAAAAAATATGAATAAAACTTTTATTAATTATTTATAAAGTACAAAATAATTCAATAATCTTATCTCATATCAAAATATAATACAAGTAATGTTCATCTATATAATTTAATTAAATAAATATTAATAATGACAAATAATAATATTTTATTATCATAGAGAGTGTGATAGCTAATTCAATATAAACTTCAAGTTTTAAGTAATTGGCTAAAAGTAAAAAAAGTTCATATTAATCAAATTTTAAAAATTGAGATAACTAATCCAATGTCAATGCTCATGGGTTGGATGTAGCAAGTCATATTTGTCGTTGGCTTTGGCTTTGTTGTAGCTCATGGGTTGGATGACTTTGCCTTGACTAAAGAGAAATGCTATAAGAACCCTTACACCACATACTTCTATTTAATCAATATGTAATTTGTCATTTTTAATATTTTATCTAAATACACACATATTTAAGCATTAAAATATAATAATAAAAATAATAAATCACATATTAATTAGGTGAATGTATGTAATGTAAGATTTTTATTTAGAATTGATCTAATTTAATAACTCAAGTACCATTTGACTTATCCAATAAAGTCAAATCCAATACGGATGCTCTTGTACAGGGGAATCCATCCCTAATTTGGTTGCTCACCATTTGATGATCTGAGCTATTATATCATTAGTGATTATCAAATTTTAATAAAATGATATCCTCTTATAAGTTATTTGGATAAAAGTTAAAAGTTGAATAAAATATTATTAGAATATTAATTTTTAATATTATTATTATTTTAAAATTTAAAAAATCTAAATTATTTATTATATTTTATGTAAAAATTTAAAATTTTTTTAAAGATGAGATGACATGAGTTGAGAGTGTTTCTGATGACTATTTATTCAAAGAGACCATTACATAAATAACATAAATAATGTTAGTGAGAAGGGCAATGTATGATTATATTAATCATCACGTAGTATCAAATAATCGAGAAATATTTATTTATTTTTAACTTATATATAAATAATTTAATGTCACATTACGATATGATAATTAAAAGAGCATGGATATTATTCTTCTTATACAAATAATTTAAATCACGAATAGTATTTTTGTTTATAAAAATAAGTCAAGCTGTTTAAAACATAAAAAAAAAAATATTTTTTTAGTGTCGGACCTACTAAATAACAAGTAATGATTTGTATAAGTTTCAAATATAAAAGTCTAGTATAATTTTTTTTTTTTTT